>JADBJO010007988.1:5000-10000 GCA_016801955.1 Conus betulinus
GTCATAGCCTCCTTATCTACATCATGCTGCATTGTCATAGCCTCCTTATCTACATCATACTGCTGTCATTGTCATAGACATCCTGCCATAGCCTCTTTATCTACATCATGCTGCATTGTCATAGCCTCCTTATCTACGCTCATGCATGCCTCCTTATTGTCATAGCTGCTCCTTATCTACATCATACTGCATTGTCATAGCCTCTTTGTCATAGCCTCCTTATCAACATCACGCTGCATTGTCATAGCCTCTTTATCTACATCATGCTGCATTGTCATAGCCTCTTTATCTACATCATACTGCATTGTCATAGCCTCTTTGTCTACATCATGCTGCATTGTCATAGCCTCCTTATCTACATCATACTGCATTGTCATAGCCTCCTTATCTACATCATGCTGCATTGTCATAGCCTCTTTATCTACATCATGCTGCATTGTCATAGCCTCTTTATCTACATCATGCTGCATTGTCATAGCCTCCTTATCTCATCATGCATTGTCATAGCCTCTTTATCTGTCATACTGCCTGTCTGCCTCTGCCTACATCATGCTGCATTGTCATAGCCTCTTTATCTCATTTGCATTGTCATAGCCTCCTGATCTACATCATGCCGCATTGTCATAGCCTCCTTATCTCATCATGCTGCATTGTCATAGCCTCGTTA
Source organism: Conus betulinus (assembly GCA_016801955.1). Classification (NCBI taxonomy): domain Eukaryota; kingdom Metazoa; phylum Mollusca; class Gastropoda; order Neogastropoda; family Conidae; genus Conus; species Conus betulinus. Next base: position 5,668 of record JADBJO010007988.1, read on the forward strand.
TCTCCTGTCTGCCATCTGCCGCATGTCATAGCCGCATTGTCATAGCCTCGTTATCTCTTTGTCATAGCCTCCTGATCTGCATCATGCCGCATTGTCATCGCTGCATCATGCCGCATTGACTAGCTTATCTGTGTGAAGTCTGTCTCATGTTTGATCGCACTGCCTCCTCCCCCTGCTCCCTTCCTTCCCCTTTTCGTCCAGCCTCTCTCCCTCTCCATGAAATAGTGTGTTTCACTCTGTCTATGCTCACTTTCCCCTCTCACCCAGAGTGTGTGTGTGTTTCACTCTCTCAAAGCTTACTTCCCTGTCTCTCTTTGACTTTTTGTCTTTCTCTCTCTCTCTCTCTCTCTCTCTCTCTCTCTCTCTCTCTCTCACACACACACACACACACACACACACACACACACACACACACACACGCATACGCACGCACACACACACACACACACACACACACACACACACACACACACACACACACACACACACACACACACACACACACACACACACACACACACACACACACACACACACACACACACACACACACACACACACACACACACACACACACACATATCTTTTTCTCCTTCCCTATAATTTCCTCTCACTCTCGGCATTTCTGTCTGTCTCTGCCTGTTAGTCTGTCTGTCTGTCGGTCTGTCTCTCTCTCACTCTCTCTCTCTCTCTCTATCTCTCTCTCTCTCTCTCTCTCTCTCTCTCTCTCTCTCTCTCTCTCTCTCTCCCTTGCTCATGTCTGTCCCAGCTCAGCTCATTTGCCTCTGTTTCTCTGTCTTTGTTTCCGTGTTGTCCATGTCCCCTTCATTTGCCTCCTTGCCCCTCGTTGCTTCAGTCTGAAAATATCATGGCTTGTCACCACCAGGCGAAAAGTTCATAATGATCTTCCATCCCATTACACCTTGAAATGTATTTGTTGAGTGTGTTGTATATCATGAAATACCGGAATCATTGTTCATAACGATAGCAGAATAATTACACACGCACACATGCACGCACGCACACACACACACACACACACACACACACACACACACACACACACACACACGCACGCACGCACGCACACACTCATATATATATATATATATATATATATATATATATATATATATATATATACAATATGACAATGCAGTATGATGTAGATAAGGAGGCTATGACAATGCAGCATGATGTAGATAAGGAGGCTATGACAATGCAGTATGATGTAGATAAGGAGGCTATGACAATGCAGTATGACACACACACACACTTAAACGAAGGATTAAAAACCTACAGATCTGTTTCAAGCTAAAAAAGCTCTCCTCAGGGTACAAACTGGGCGCACCACCGGTGTTATATAGTGTGTTGTGTGGGCGCGTGAGCACTGTACGTGTGGCACGTGGCCTGTAGTTTTTTTTTTATCTTTTTGGGGCGCGTTCAGGGGGGACGTGTCAGGGGATGGTGCATGATAAAGATTTCCATTTATGCCTGCAATTGTTTATCATTTCTACTTTAGAGTTCAGAGATGCTAGATGGGGTTTACATAATATCAGCCACTTTTCTGTAGTGCATAGATTGCATTTTTTAGAAATGTTGTTGTATGGTGTGTGCTCTTTTTTATAATTTTCCATGATATGTTATAATCTATTTTTCTTATCTTTAAGCTTCCAAATATATTTGCTTAATTCTGTTTGGTTTTTATATTTTTCCTGCTTGAAAGACTGTTTGTGGTTTGCATATCTGGTTTTAAAACGGTTAGCCGTGATCCCTATGTATGTTTCTTTATCACTGTCCGTTGTTACTGTAGCTTGGTACACAATATTATTGTAGAGACATTTATTATTCAGAGGGCACTGGTCCTTTTTTGTGCAATTACAAGATGTCCTTTCGTCACCCTCTTTGGTTGTATTGCGCGGTCACTGAGGAGAAACAATCAGGTTTTGAAATATTGGTATCTGACCAGGAGTTATATGTTAGTGAGCTTCCTCCCCATTGGAGATGGTCTCCCGCTTCGGAGACTATAAGCTTGCTGAAGGTTCATTTTGAGAAGCATTTATCATTCCCCATTCACCCACTCAAACGCATACTGTCAGTTAGGCAGAATCATCTACCACTGCAGATATGAAGGCTTATCACCCCTCTATTTCTACAATCTGAGACATAAGAGCAAGCTTTGTTTATAATTCAATATTTCTTGCAGTCATTGCAACGCCTAGCTGCTCTGTAAGTTGCTGGAATGGTGCACTTGGAATTATTGTTTTATTGTAATATATATATGTATATATATATATATATATATATATATATATATATATTACAAGCGTAATGTTTTTAGTTTTCAACAACTTTTTTCCTCTCCACACTTTCGTTTTTGTTTAATTCTACTACCTTTCGCTGGCTGCTTTGGGGGTGCTGTTGGATTCTTTTTCGAACCCTTGGCGGTCGGAACACCACAGAATTATGGACTGTGGGGTGCCTCTATCTGACGCCAAGAGCACAGACACAATCAGCCGTGTCTCCCTGATGAGTCTGATCCAGCGGACGAAAGGCCTCGAAGCAGGCGATACATATACATCTGTCTTTGAGAGAGATTGCAATAGTTTCCTCATGCAGCTAGTGAAGGGTTTTCATATTTATGATATACATTTTCCCATTAACTTTATTTTCATTTTTTTTCCTCCCTCTCAGTTTTCAAATCTTTGCCAAGTCATTACTATAATGATGGAAGAATTGTTAACCTGCACTTGTTTTCCCCCACTACTTAATTGTTCAGCATTATATTGTTTGGTCAATCAGTGGGTGATTGCATCTCTTACGAGATCCAAGGAAAGGTTGTTCTGCACAATTCTTTGCCACTGACAATGCTTGGGTTATTGAACAGCAGAGCTGACCACTCAGACTGTTCCATATCTTTTGACCTCCCTTGCATCTTAAATGATCCTCAAGCATAGGCTCAAAGATTGTCCCTTACATTTTATACTGTAAGCGTAATGTTTTTAGTTTTCAACAACTTTTTTCCTCTCCACACTTTCGTTTTGTTTAATTCTACTACCTTTCGCTGGCTGCTTTGGGGGTGCTGTTGGATTCTCTTTCGAACCCTTGGCGGTCGGAACACCACAGAATTATGGACTGTGGTGTGCCTCTATCTGACGCCAAGAGCACAGACACAATCAGCCGTGTCTCCCTGATGAGTCCGATCCAGCGGACGAAAGGCCTCGGAGCAGGCGATACATATACATTTGTCTTTGAGAGAGATTGCAATAGTTTCCTCATGCAGCTAGTGAAGGGTTTTCATATTTATGATATACATTTTCCCATTAACTTTATTTTCATTTTTTTTCCCCCTCTCAGTTTTCAATCTTTGCCAAGTCATTACTATAATGATGGAAGAATTGTTAACCTGCACTTGTTTTCCCCCACTACTTAATTGTTCAGCATATATATATATATATATATATATATATATATATATATATATATATATATATATATTTATTTATTGTTTTATTGTAATTTAGTCCCTTGCAAATTCATTCCAAGAACTGGCCCTCAGCACTTTGTGTCTCAAGAGGTTATTTTTTTATATTTTTTCTACTTTTCACAAGAAAATGTAGCTTGTTTTGCTCTTTCATGATTTTCGTTTGTTTCTTAGGTGGCACCTTTGGTTAGTTTTTTTGAAAACTTATCAAACATACTACGGTATTGCACACCAGCGTATTTCTGGTATAGCATTCTTCCAAAACCGAAAAGGCAGAGGAGTCAAATTACCACTTTCCGCGGTCACTGAGGAGAAACAATCAGGTTTCGAAATACCAGTATCTGACCAGGAGTTATATGTTAGTGAGCTTCCTCCCCATTGGAGATGGTCTCCCACTTAGGAGCCTATAAGCTTGCTGAAGGTTCATTTTGAGAAGCATTTATTATTCCCCACTCACCCACTCAAGCACATACTGTCAGTTAGGCAGAATAATCTACCACTGCAGATATGAAGGCTTATCACACCCCCCCCCCCCCCCCCCCCCTATTTTTACAATCTGAGACATAAGAGCAAGCTTTGTTTATAAATTTAATATTTCTTGCAGTCATTGCAACACCTAGCTGCTCTGTAAGTTGCTGGAATGGTGCTCGGTACTTATCCTTGGAATTTATTGTTTTATTATATATATATATATATATATATATATATATATATATATATATAGAGAGAGAGAGAGAGAGAGAGAGAGAGAGAGAGAGAGAGAGAGAGAGAGAGAGAGAGAGAGAGGGGGTATTCTTTTTATCACTGCATCAGTGTGAACGCTTATTTGCTTTCAGATCGATGAGGTCA
>JADBJO010007988.1:15000-27500 GCA_016801955.1 Conus betulinus
ACCTCCAACCCTGTGGTGCTCCAGACATGGTTAACCTCTAGTAGTGTACTGCTCCTTCCGCCGTTCAGGCTCTGGAACTTTCCCCCCTGTAATCTTCAACACCCGTGTGTGGCAGGGAAACCAAACCAGGCTCTGGAATTTTCACTTTCCCCCCTGTAATCTTCAACACTGTGTGTGGCAGGGAAACCAAACCAGGTTCTGGAACTTTCACTTTCCCCCCTGTAATCTTCAACACCGTGTGTGGCAGGGAAACCAAACCAGGTTCTGGAACTTTCCCTTTGCCCCCTGTAATCTTCAACACTGTGTGTGGCAGGGAAACCAAACCAGGTTCTAGAACTTTACCTTTTCCCGTGTAATCGTCAACACCGTGTGTGGCAGGGAAACCAAACCAGGCTCTGGAATTTTCACTTTCCCCCCTGTAATCTTCAACACTGTGTGTGGCAGGGAAACCAAACCAGGTTCTGGAACTTCCCTTTTCCCCCTGTAATCTTCAACACCGTGTGTGGCAGGGAAACCAAACCAGGTTCTGGAACTTTTCCTTTTCCCCCTGTAATCTTCAACACCGTGTGTGGCAGGGAAACCAAACCAGGTTCTGGAACTTCCCTTTTTCCCCCTGTAATCTTCAACACTGTGTGTGGCAGGGAAACCAAACCAGGTTCTGGAACTTTTGCCTTTCCCTCTGTAATCTTCAACACCGTGTGTGGCAGGGAAACCAAACCAGGTTCTGGAACTTTCACTTTCCCCGTGTAATCTTCAACACCGTGTGTGGCAGGGAAACCAAACCAGGTTCTGGAACTTTTGCCTTTCCCTCTGTAATCGTCAACACTGTGTGTGGCAGGGACACCAAACCAGGTTCAGGAACTTTCCCTTTTCCCGTGTAATCTTCAACACTGTGTGTGGCAGGGACACCATACCAGGCACAGGGGAAAGCCACTGGTGCTACACCGTCAGGACTGTGGAAGAGTGGAAGAAGTCACGTGCAAGATGAGCTGATGGAAGAGCTGCACAAGGAGATGAAGGCACAGCCAGAATAATCTGTGCAGTGAGTCTGCTGAAGGGAAGGTCTGCGTTTGGTGAGCGTCAAAATAGACGGACTTAATGAGTGAAGGGAGTGCTACACATGTTGCTCATGCTGTGCTCAGTTACCGTTTTCATGTATTGCTACTGTTTTGCTTAATCAAACAACTCTCTCTCTCTCTCTCTCTCTCTCTCTCTCTCTCTCTCTCTCTCTCTCTCTCTCTCTCTCTCTCTCTCTCTCTCTGACGACCAGTTACAATTCACATATTACACTCAGACTCAGTGAAAAAAAAAAAAATCACAGATTTTATCAAACCCTGTGGTCGAGTTTGAATTTTCGACACCCAAACATCCTTTTTAATCGTGACAACTTAAACAAATCAAAACAAACAATTAAAAAACAAACAAACAAACAAACAAACAAACAAACAAACGCCTACCAGCAAGTGAAAACATCGTCCAGAAGGGGTATAACTTTTCGTTTGAGAAAGCAAACGGCTGAAGTGAACATGGATGACGACGTCCCTTTATGTGACACTACTGTCTTGTTGGTTTGTATTAATTCCATTGTGGACAGTGGAAATAACCTCCCTTTAGAGGGAATGGTTGGCGTCCACATGGATGAAGTCCCTTTATGTGACACTGTTATCCTCGTTGATTTGTTCCTGTTTGTGTACAGTGGGACACTGACAATAAAAGGCTAGCTCCCTTTGTTTCACATTGTTTACATCGTTGATTTATTGTAAAATGTGTACTTCTTACCTTTGTTTCACATTGTTTACATCGTTGATTTATTGTAAATTGTGTACTTCCTTTGTTTCACATTGTTTACATCGTTAATATCTTTTTGTAAATTGTGTACTTCTTACCTTTGCTTCAGATTGTGTACATCATTGCTTTATTGTGCATTGTGTACTTCCTTTGTTTCACATTGTTTACATCGTTAATATCTTTTGTAAATTGTTTACTTCTTGCCTTTATTTCGCACATGGTTTACATCGTTGATTTATTGCAAATTGTGTACTTCCTTTGTTTCACATTGTTATATCGTTGATTTATTGCAAACTGTATACTTCTAACCTTTCTTTCACATCGTTTACATCGTTGATTTATTGTAAATTGTGTGCTTCCTCCGTGTGTTTCACATTATTTACATCGTTTGTTTATTGTGAATTGTGTACTTTCTCCCTTTGTGTCACATTATTTACATCGTTGATTTGTTGTAAATTGTGTACAGAAGAACACTCTCAGTAAAGACTTCCTCCCTTTATACCATACTGTTTACTTTGCTGAATCATTGTAGTTTGTGTACTTCCTCCCTTTGTTTCACATTGTTTACACACCGTTGATTTATTGAAAATTGTGTACTTCCTCCCCTTGTTTCACATTGTTTACATCGTTGATTATTGAAAATGGTGTACTTCCTCCTTTCTTTGACATTGTTTACATCGTCGATTTATTGTAAACTGTGTACTTCTTACCTTTGTTTACATCGTTGATTTATTGTAAATTGTGTACTTCCTCCCTTTGTTTCACATTATTTACAACTTTGATTAATTGTGAATTGTGTACTTCCTCCCTTTGTTTCATATTGTTTACATCGTTGATGTATTGTAAATAAATTGTGTATGGTGGGATAGTCTTGATAAAGACTTCCTCCCTTTGTTTCACATTCTTTACATCGTTGATTTATTGTAAGTTGTGTACTTCCGTCCTTTGTTTCACATTGTTTACATCGTCGATTTATTGTAAACTGTGTACCTCTTACCTTTGTTTCACATCGTTTACATCGTTGATTTATTGTAAATTGTGTACTTCCTCCCTTTGTTTCACATTATTTACATCGTTGATGTATTGTAAATAAATTGTGTATGGTTGGATAGTTTTTAATAAAGACTTCCTCGCTTTGTTTCACATTCTTTACATCGTTGATTTATTGTAAGTTGTGTACTTCCGTCCTTTGTTTCACATTGTTTACATCGTTGATTTATTGTAAATTGCGTACTTCCTCCCTTTGTTTCACATTGTTTACATCCTTGATTTATTGTAAACTGTGTACCTCCTTCCTTTGTTTCACATTGATTACATCGTTGATTTATGTAAATTGTGTGCGGTGGCCATTCTTAATATAGACTTTCCACCCTTCATGTCATACTGTTTGCTTTGGTGAGTTACTGCAGTTTGTATACTTCCTCCCTTTTTTTTTTAACATTGTTTACATCGTTGATTTATTGTAAATTGTGTATGCTGAGATAGTTTTAATAAAGACCTCCTCCCTTTGTTTCACATTGTTTACATCGTTGATTTATTGTAAATTGTGTATGCTGAGACAGTTTTAATAAAGACCTCCTCCCTTTGTTTCACATTGTTTACATCGTTGATTTATTGTAAATTGTGTTTGCTGAGACAATCTTAATAAAGACCTCCTCCCTTTGCTTCACATTGTTTACATTGTTGATTTATTGTAAATTATGTACTTCCTCCCTTTGTTTCACACTGTTCACGTCGCTGATTTATTGTAAACTGTGTACGATAGGACACTCTTTACAAGGGTTTCCTCCCTTTATATCATACCGTTTTGCTTTGGTGAGTTACTGTAGATTGTGTACTCTCTCCCCCTTTGTTTCACATTTTTTTGCATTGTTGATTTATTGAAAATCATATGTACGGCTTGTTGATTACATATAGCAGAAATGGTCTAATCATATTCATAACAGTGACAGGTTTCATCTTTAAAGGAACTTCAGCGATGTTTATAACCTGAAAACATACTTAACTTTAGAAATAGACAGGCACCTACAATACGTAACAGCAACATTCAGATTAGGAATAGCTCCGTTAGCCATCCATCATTTTAGATATCGATCATGTGATGATTATGATTTGGTTTGTCCTTTACGTAAAGGATCAAAAGAAACCGAACAGCACTTCGTCCTGTCCTGTCCAGCTCTCACGAGCATTAAAGAAACGTTTATTACGCCCAGATGTTACAGACAGCCATCTTTGTTTTAAATGAGCCTACCCTGTTCCTCTACTTCTTCTCAAGTTGTTAAAAAAATGTTTTCATTGTGTTTGTTCAAAGCTTTCAAGTACAGAGCAATGTTCACTTCTTGAATTCTTTCTTTTGAATCTTAAATAAATGTTAGCGAACCGCCCAGACAAACGTGGACAAACGAGTCACAAGACAAAACACTACGCGTTTCGACCTCTTAGGTCTTCTTCAGGCAAGATACAAACAACGCCTTCTTCAACACTGTCCTTGCACTGAACTCTGAAGCGATCAAAGCTAAGTGAATTTTCGTTGTCCTGTTTGTTTGTATCCTGCCTGACGAAGACCTAAGAGGTCAAAACGCGTAATGTTTTTGTCTTGTGACTCGTTTGTGTCTTGTGACTCGTTTGTCCACGGTTCTCTGGGCGGTTCGCTAGCATTTATTTAAAGATTTTTTTTTTTTTTTTAATAGATTTCCACCTGCAGTCGTCTCAATTGCAGCTAAATATTTCTTTTGAATTATTCGTATTTCGTTCGGTAATTTAATCCCATTGCATACGACTATTGTCTTAAGAATGTTCACACACCCCTTCATTGGGGGTCTTGGCCTATTTCATGAATAAATCATCTGAATCTGTCTCTCTGTCTCTGTCTCTGTCTCTGCCTCTCTCTCTCTCTCTCTCTCTGTGTGTGTGTGTGTGTGTGTGTGTGTGTGTGTGTGTGTGTGTGTGTGTGTGTGTGTGTGTGTGTGTGTGTGTGTGTGTGTGTGTGTGTGTGTGTGTGTGTGTGTGTGTGCGTGCGTGCGTGTGTGTGTTGTGAGACCTCAAGATGTCCCCAATTTCGTGAGATGTCCGATATCTTGAGGTCTCAGAGGGGATTTTCCTTCTTCGAATTGTTTAAAGGACTTGTTTGTCTGGAAAATGTTCTCTGTGTTTATGTCGGATTTACCTTCTTTTAAGGTCTTGTTTGACAGAAACAGTCCTCAGTCTGTTGATACTGGATTTTAACCTCTTTAGATGTTGTATTTACCTGGGACCTCTCTCTCTCTCTCTCTCTCTCTCTCTCTCTCTCTCTCTCTCTCCCCTCTCTCTCTTCTCTCTCTCTCTTCTCTCTCTCTCTCTCTCTCTCTCCTCTCTCTCCTCTCTCTCTCTCTCTCTCTCTCTCTCTCTCTCTCTCTCTCTCTCTCTGTTTTGGTTTATGTCGGATTTACTTTCTTTCGAGGACTTGCTTGTCCCCCCCCTCCCCCCCCCCCCCCCACCCCCCTTGTCAGAACATTACCTTCTGTGTCTCTTCAAGCCTTATCTCTCGTGAGTGACTCCCTTTCTGTATGGCCTCATAGCTAAGGGTGTGTTTTAAATCAGAAAGTAAAAGTGATGCTTAAATCAAGTCTGTGCTCTGATGATCTCTCATCGTTTCTACGTAATCTTCGTGTATACCGACCATGCATGTGGCAAAGGGAAACTGGTCCATACTGCTGCTGCATGGTATGTCATTAACCTTACTGTTGATGTATTAGCAGTCTGTGTACAGAAATGTACATGATAATACTAAAGCTTTCAACGTTAAAGAAAATTGTGATTATGTTCTTTTGTCAATTGTGTGATCATTTACTTCCAGATATCCTTGTGTATTGCGCGTGCATGTGCGTGTGTGTGTGTGTGTGTGTGTGTGTGTGTGTGTGTGTGTGTGTGTGTGTGTGTGTGTGTGTGTGTGTGTGTGTGCGAGGACGCACGGGGGTATATCGAGGGCTGAATGCAGAACCCAGTATCTCAATTTTTTGCCGATTTTCATTTTTTTTTACACTGCACCATTTTTTTTCCAAAGTGGATTTTCATCTGGTAAACTTTTGGGGGGGCCATGGTATTGTTTTTTTTTTTTTAATCAGTTATCGATAAAATCAAAAACCCAGTATCTTCAAATGTAGATGTAGCTTTCCCCCTAAAACCCATAACTCTACATGCTGTGCTCTGCCCTATTTGTATTAGCAGCACTTTTCACACACAGTGACTGCCAGAATCCCGTATCTTGAACAAAGGGATTCTGGCTGTCTGAAAACACCAGTCATTTGGAAGAGTAAACTACCACTTGTCTGGAGATAAGTGTATTCTGGGGAGATTCCACGAAGAAACGGAAAGTAACTGTGTCGGGGAAAAACAGCAAGTCCAGCTACTGGGCTGTCGCTGTCAGGGTTGTTTTAAATCTGACAGGAGGTGGGCCCGTGGCTGAGTTCCAGAGTCTACTCTGACAAGGGGAAAACGTCACTGAAGCAAGTGAAGTCTCACTCTATTGCTCCCGTTCACAAAGGCTGAAGAAATGCAGAAACACCAACACTCCCATTTTTTTTTCCAGAAACAGCAGCACAGTTAACTTGTTTTTACTATATTGATACATTCATATAAGCTTTTGTAGTACCTTTACGTCAATTTTCCATTTTTTTTCTTTTTTTTTTTCATGTTGATGATTATGTCTAAATTGTGCTGCTCTCTCTCTCTCTCTCTTTCAGTGATGAAGCCCCCACCATTGTGCACACACACACACACACACACACACACACACACACACACACACACACACACACACACACACACACATATAGTGTTCAAAGATTTTAATCCTGTGACCCCATTTGGGGGCATGGAGGACTTGAAACAAATCAAACAAATGCAAATGAAACACATCAAACATCCAAAAACTTTTTCCCGATGATTAACGCACTGAATATAATGTTACACAACTTTACTAAGTTTTAGAAACTTTGCTAAGTTTAGCAATACTTTTTTACCACCACAGAGCAAACGGCAATAGTTTAATATGGACTTTATACATGTAAATGCTCTTGGTATAAACTGATTTCTAATGTCGTTATATTTGATACATTTCATTACAATGTTTATCATGAGTTCATCATTACCACAGCTAAACCGAATTAGTGGGTATATATATATATATATATATATATATATATATATATATATATATATATATATATATATAACATTAGACCTTAATGACCATGTATACAAACCATATAAAAAACCTAACGACATACCCATCTACGTAGACATCAAAAGTAACCATCCATCTTCTATCCTAAAAACCATACCCAATGGCATAAACAAAAAACTATCTAACCTGTCATGCAACGAGAAAGTATTCAACAGTGCAGCAGTTGAATACCAAGAGGCGCTGAAAAAAGTGGCTACAACTACAAACTACAATATAACCTAGATAATAACATGAACAGTAATAAGAAAAAACAGGAAAAGGAAGATCATATGGTATAATCCCCCATATGATGGAAGAATAAAGACTAACGTAGGAAAAGAATTCTTTAAAATTCTTATATCATTTCCAAAAGATCATGTACTATCTAAAATATTCAATAAAAACACCATCAAGCTATCATATTCATGTGTGCCCAACCTCACAAACATAATTGACTCATCTAACAAAACTAAAGGCAACACAGCCAAAAAGTGTAACAAAAGGACATCTTGTAACTACACTAAAAAAAGATCAGTGCCCACTGAATAACAAATGCCTTTACAATAATATTGTATACCAAGCCACAATACCAACAGATAGTGACAAAGAAACATACATAGGGATTACTGCAAACCATTTTAAAACCAGATATGCAAACCATAAACAGTCCTTCAAAAATGAAAAAATATAAAAACAAACAGAACTAAGTAAACACATTTGGAAACTTAACGATAAAAAAAATAGACTTCAATATATCATCGAAAATTATAAAAAGAGCAACACCCATACAATAATATCTCTAAAAAATGCAACCTATGCTCTACAGAAAAGTGGCTGATATTATGCAAACCTCACCTAGCAACTCTGAATTCATAAGTAGAGATCATAAACAATTGCAGGCACAAATGGAAATCTTTGTCAATACTCCATTCCTTAACACACCCTCCCTGAACACACCCCAAAAAATCAAAATTTTGTAAAAAACTACAGGCCACGAGAAACACATGCAGAACTCACGCTTGCACACACACACACACACACTATATAACACCGGTAGCGTGCCCAAACTGCATACCTTGATGAGAGCAATAGCTCGAAACAATTCTGTTGGTTTTAATCTCCATTTTAATCATACTTTTAAACTTATGTCGCTCCCTTTTTGGTTGAGCATTTTTAGAGTTTTTACCGGCTCTCTAATTTTATTTATGTATATATATATATACATCGGGCAATATTTCAATATATTTTTCATGGCAAAACTCTGTTTGGGAATTCCTATAAAATAAATACTTGTTACTAGATTCTAAAGCATCATTCCATGAAACGTATGTAAATATTTTCTAATGAATTACGAACGTTTCTACTACGACTGTGAACAGATGAAAACTTTTGTGTCTCCTAAACACAGCTGAATCCCGTTTCTATTAGAATATTCCATATACACATCAACCACCTTGGTGTAAAACCCTGATTTCTGTATAAGTCATATAATACTATATACAATCTTGATGAATATTTGTTTGCTTGTGGAGAAAGTAATGATGACCAGAATTTTATCATCATGGATATACTTGAACTGACACACACACACACACACACACACACACACACACACACACACACACACACACACACACACGTTTGCGCGTACACATGCGCGCGCACGCACACACACACACACACACACACAGAGAGAGAGAGAGAGAGAGAGAGAGAGAGAGAGAGAGAGAGAGTAGTATGCCCACCCTCTCTTTCTTTCTCTTTGAAGTCACGGTCGTCAGAGGGATGAAAGACGTAGACCAGGTGAACATGTATTTCTCCTCCCACCCCCCCACTTCCCCTTTTCCTGCCTATCCACCCTTAATAACTCCCACCCCTCTAGCATCTCCTCCCTTCCCCGCCGCCCTTTTCGCCGCCACTGAGCGGTCTTTGAAGTCGCTGTCGTCGGCGGATTTGAAAGTCGAAGACACGGTGGACACTTGTTCTCCTCATCCCACCCCGACCACCCCCCTTTCCCCGCCAATCCACCCTTATGTCCCACCGCTTCTATATACCACCCCTGCCCTCTTAAAAGAGGAGTAAGGCGTCTTTGAACCACCGTCACCGTTACAAAGTGCTCCGTTTTGTGATTTAAGGAACAGGTAACAGGTGAGCGCACGTGCACGCGCGCGCATACACACACACACACACACATGAGCGCGTGCGTGGGGGCGCGAGCACGCACGCACGCACGCACACGTACACATATTATGATATAGGCTAATTGAATATTACTATTGTGTGTATGATTTACAGAAAAGAAAATGGAAGTATTCAAGCAAAAGGTTTTTTTTTCAGGCAAACAAGAAAATTTAAGTTTTCATTCTTTCACATGGTCGTAGCTCTGATGTAATGATGTATTTTTCCACGAGACTCAAACATACGATATCAGTTTACAACATTATAGATTTTATTACTGTTTCTAACAGAGTTGCAGTTGCTACTGTATTGGAGAAAAGGTCTTAAGTGTAAAATCCGGTATTCTACCTCATTTCCAGTATTGCTCCTTACATTCCTGGCCAGAATCATTATAATCACTGTGTTACGGTTACTGCTGTCGTTGTTTTCGTTTCTGTTACTCATGTACTACATATCGGTTGTACATTAACTAAAACAAGTATTAGTCTATATACAGTGAAATATACATATAGCTTCTATGATACCACAAAAATTTGAGAATATCACTTACAATAATAATTGAAACCATTATTGCCAAATTAAACTCTGGTTGTATGCACTATAAGTCAGTGAAAACAGTTTCTGCACAATAAAAATAATTTGTTAGTACATCTTCAAACAACGTTTCAGCATGGTTGAAGATACTGATGGCAGTGTCTACCTTCACCTTGCCAACTGCCTAACTGCAGCCTAACTGACTCTGACAGTGTGCGTTTTCTTGAAGCGTAGGACTCATTTAATTGGTGGTTTTAATTCCCTTGCACTGTTGTGTTGTACTATCCAACTGCTGATGCACATACCTGCACTGCGAGCGGTACTTCGAGTGTGAAAACTGTTTTTATTTATCTTTTCTTTTGTTTTTCTTTTGTTTTTTTTTTTATACAGGCACAATCAACATAATATCAAAGACACCATGATTCTTTTTGCAGTGTTTTGTTTGGATTCTTACTTGGGTTGTTTCATTGCGTAAATTATTGTTTGTACAACGTGGGTTCTGAAAAAGAAAAGGCTAGTGGTAAACACTTTTTATGGTAATGTTTTAGATAAGACAGAGACAAGAACTCTACCGAATCTATAATGGTGATTTCTTGTCATATAACAGTATTTGCATGCTCTCTCTCACAAACATAGATACGTGGCTGCCACATTCACTGCTTTACAGATAATTCTGAAGACAAAAAGCAAAGAAGTATGCAAGATACACTTGCATATCAATATGAGGTTACCACATATTTTGCAGCCCCACAAGACCACGTTTTGTGACTGCAAATTCCCAGGAAAACAACAACAAAAGATTTAGGCTGTTCTATTTATTAACAAGAGACACTTTTCATGTATCCACAAAATCCAGTACATCACATACGATCTTCTTGTAATTACATTCTGAAGAAATGATTTCCATTTGCCAAACCCCAGTATCTTTGAGATACTGGTTTCTGGTTGTCCATGTTCATGGCGCTTCAACGTTTAAAAACCAAGCATCTTCAGTCATTTTGTTCTTGCTATCTTAACTGGTGGAAATTCCTTCAGACTGGTTCTGGGCAAAACCTGGTATTTTTGAGATACTGGCCTCTAGTTGTCCTTGATCATGGTACCTTCAGTTGTCGAAAATCAAGCATCACATGCATGTATTGAATTGTACTCCTTACACTTAGCACAATGGATAAATGCAAATTCTAGGAAATGCTGTCAGCAGAAACGATATCGATTTATTTTGTGTAAAAGTTTTGAGGCGCTCACTTAATTTGTTTTTGTGCTATAGCAGCTGAAAGTTAAAAAAAATCGTCTCCTGTAAACTATCAGAAAATTGAGATACTTGGTTCTGGCAGTCAGCCCTCGATATATGAACCTATCCATGAACAGAGCACTAACATGTCTTGATTGATTTTGTAATCCTGCTGGGGTTCTTGATAAAAGAGCTAAATCATCTGCAAACACTATGATGAACAATTCATTTAACCAAGCTGAATCTGGTTTCCATGTTTTCCGACTTCTTCCATGGCTACTGCTGTTTCATTTATAAACAGAGAGAAAAGGGCAGGACTCAGTATCCAACCCTGTCTGACACCAACAGGACATTCAAACAAATCGATCATCATTTGTTTGCACGAACACAGGATACAACTGAGGAATACAAGGCCTTTAGAGATTTTAAAAATAGACCAGACAGACCTGCTCTCATGACAGTTCAAACAGGGAAACATGATGAACTGAATCGACGCTTTCTTTTCATCAGTTTCAACAAACTTGCCACAAACATACCGATAGCTGATATGTGGTCCTGTATGCCAACTGGCATTGTCAGTACGCGTAGATAAACTACTTACTAACCAAAAATAGTATTTTTAATGCAGCTCAAAAGTTGTGCTACAGCTTGCCATAGTGGGAACATGGTTCAGAGAGAGAGAGAGAGAGAGAGAGAGAGAGAGAGAGAGAGAGGCTTGGTTAGGGGCTTAGATAAGGTAAACACAGACAGGCTGTGAAGACGGTACGAGGGGAGGTAGGATGGAGGGAGCAGGAGAGCACGACCACAATGTGTGTGCATGTGGGTGGTCCCAGGTGGTTTGAGTGAAAACACTGAGGAGAAGAAGGAGACAGTGTGTTAAACAGACCATCTTTGGCGAGACTGGCTGTCCTTGATGAAGTGGAGAATGCTTTGTTTTGGCAGAGGTCGTATTCAGGCCTGTGGCTGGCTCCTGTTGCTCTGTGCTGTGTGGGGCGATGCCAACATCAGGAACCGGAAATCGGATTTGGGTGAGAACTGAACCCATGTGTTTTAGAGCATGTGCATGAGTCTCTATTGTCTGTTTCAACAACCCATATTTAATGAATGAATTGAATCAAAATAGTTGTCATGTTAAGAGCTTGGTGAAATGCCACTTTTACACCATAACATTTTGCATTTGTTGTGATATTAGCGTCATTTGTTTTGGTCTGTCTACCCTTAAGAATGTAAAGCGACGTTGAAATATTATTATTCAGCTGCATGCATGTTACTGTTGACACCATCGCATAGTTATCATTACTGTTATAATTACAATGATGATGATGATAATAATGATGAATATTATTATCATTATTGTTATAATCATTCTTATAATTAAATTGATAGCATTACTGTTATTATCATTATTATTATTATTGTTATTATTGTTCAGCTGCATGTTGTTCTGTCCAGTTTGCGCATAGCGGTTCACGTGATTTGCTGCCGTGTGTCGTTTGGGGTTGGGTGAGAATTAAAGCAAAATAGTCAACGTCGCTTTGCCTTTGTGATGAAGCCCTTAAACCAGCA
>JADBJO010007988.1:32500-42500 GCA_016801955.1 Conus betulinus
AATAGTCTCCTGCAAATTATAAGAAAACTGAGATATTTGGTTCTGGCAGTCAGCCCTCGACATATGAACCTATCCTTCAACAGAGCACAAAGATGTCTTAATTGATATTGTAATCCTGCTGGGGTTCTTGATAAAAGAGCTAAATCATCTACAAACACTAAGATGAACAATTCATTTAACCAGGCTGTTACTGGATTCCATGTTTTTCCGACTTCTTCCATGTCTACTGCTATTTCATTTATAAACAGAGAAAAAAGGTATACAACGTGTCTGACACCAACAGGACATTCAAACAAGTCGGTCATCATTTGTTTGCATGAACACAGGATACAACTGAGGAATACAAGGCCTTTAGAGATTTTAAAAATAGACCAGACAGACCTGCTCTCACGACTGTTTCAAACAGGGAAACACGATGAACTGAATCGAAAGCCTTTTAAAAATCTTTGAAGGCTACGTAAAGGTTTTCGCCTTTTACTTGAAGGTTTTCTCTATAACAGAAGCTAGCATGTAAATATGATCTACAGTTGAATATGGTTTTCGAAAACCTGCTCTCTTTCCCAATGATTTTTTCGATTTACATCCATACATTTTGAAAGTCTGAATTTGAGTATACATGTATAGATCTTTCTGACGACACTTAACAAGGAAATATCCCGTAAATATCGAGCACGTTTGTATTGCCCTTCTTATAAATGGGTACTATAATTGATTGTGACCACTGTACAGGAAACTCACCATTTCTAAAATCTTTATTGGATAGAAAGTGAAGAAAGAAACTGTTTTCAATCCTGAAGCCTTTAGCATTTCTGTGGTTATTCCATCACAGTCACACGCTTTGCCATTCTTAACCCACAAATAACCGTTCCCACTTCATCCTCTGTAATAGGAACGTTTAGTTCATCAACTATGTCTTCGTCAATAGACCTGTTGACCATAAAATTCTGCCACTCCGACACTTTAGTCCTGAAAACAGCTTCAAAATGTTGATACTATTGTTCTGATGTTATATTTTCACCTGTCATCTGTTTTGTTTACATGTATTGATCTGATTTCCGACCAGGATAATTTAGCGTCATGAACAGCGTTAGTCAATCTATTTGCTCTTTCCCTTTTATACGCAGATCTTTTGTCCTGTTATAACCGTCGTTAAACTGTCCTTGCTTCTACAAAGGTAACCAGATTACCATTCACGATTGCCGTTACCTTCGGCCTCATTGTTACCGTTTTCACTCTCTGCTTCATCATTTTTTCTTTGATTCATTTATATCTGAATACTTTTTCTTTGTTTTCATTGACTTTCTGTATACACTTAAGAGTTTACGAGCTTTTGCTAAGCTTTTTTTTTGCCTTTTTTGTCAAACCAAGGTGCCCCTTTATTCTCAAATTGAATACCTGTTCTGACCTGCTTTTTCATTCATGTGGATGCATTTAAAAGATGTCCTACACTGGTCAAGGTTGACTCAGTGTTTGTCTCAATTTCATTTAAGGCTTGGTGAAGCTATGCGTCTGTCTCAGGAGAAGAAAGATTAACAAAGAACTCCTATTCTTTCTCCTTTGCCCAACATAAAACTTTTTTTTTTTCCAAATACCCTGCCTATCTTTTTGTTTTCCGCACAGTTACTGATACCGTTACCAAATGCAGCTGGAACTGGCAATTGAGTAGACTCGACTATATCATTTACCTTGAAAAAAAACAAACAAAATTGCATTCATGTAATTCACTAGATACGATAAAGTAGTCAATAGTACTGCACCTGTGCGACAAATGTACGTAAAGCAATTATCAAAATCTTTCTCACACATTCCATTAAGAATGGAAAATGAAGAATTCAATCAGCTGAGATCCAAATAAATTAACCCTTGATCTTGAAAACGTCTCGACACAAATATTTCATCATTTTGACAAACAGGATCAACGTCCACATTGGTCAAAACATTCAGACTGGCTGTTCGCTCATTTAAGTCACCACAAATTAGCAGGTAAAAGTCTTCAAACCTTTTCTACAGAGCATTGGCACAACTTTCAAGGAATACAATTCCAAATCCATTCTGTAGAATGTTATATGCACTTAAATCACCTGGAGGAATGTACGTTCCTATGAACATTATGTTCTTGGATATGCTAAGCAATAATCCATTTAATCAAAAACAAAGTTTTTGAAATCGGGTTTGATCACCTTTATCCTCTAGCCCAATATTCTTAAACCAACACCACTAACCTCAATTCTCCTTCCCTACGAGTTCATTTACTTTCAAAAGAAAATGCAAGCAATTGTAAGAAAATCTGTGACCGGAAGTAAAAATCTACAAATGTTGTGGCGAGACAACAAAAATACCGAATGTCTTACAACAGCTTATAAAGTCAACAGAATCGAGATGATGAAGTAACCCCTCCACATTCCATTGTACCACTTTCAGTCTCCTGCCTTTACTGATTGTCTGTGGGCACTGGCAACACCCCTATTTTCATGAAGTGGTCAGTCGGGAATCTTTCCAGCTGTCCTGACCTCTCCAGATGCCAGGAACAATTGAGCTTTGACTGTGGTTGTGCGGCATAGTGGGGCGAGACCGAAACCTCCTCTGACCCAGGGACAATTCAGCTTTGCCTTAGGTTGTGCGGGATAGTGGGGCGAGATCAAAACCTCCTCTGACCCAGGAACAATTGAGCATTGCCTGTGGTTGTGTGGCATAGTAGGTCGAGATCGAAACCTCCTCTGACCCAGAGACAATTGAACTTTGCCTATGGTTGTACGGCATAGTGAGGCGAGATCGAAGCCTCCTCTGACCCAGGAAAAAATTGAGCTCTGCCTGTGGTTGTGCAGCATAGTGGGGCGAGATCGAAACCTCCCTCTGACCCAGGGACAATTGAGCTTTGCCTGTGGTTGTGCTGTATAGTGTGGCGAGATCGAAACCTCCTCTGACCCATGGACAATTGAGCTTTGCCTGTGGTTGTGTGGCATAGTGGGGCGAGATTGAAACCTCCTCTGACCAAGGGACAGATGAACTTTGCCTGTGGTTGTGCGGCATAGTGGGGCGAGATTGAAACCTCCTCTGACCCAGGTACAATTGAGTTTTGCCTGTGGTTGTGCGGCATAGTGGGGCGAATTCGAAACCTCCTCTGACCCAGGGACAATTCAGCTTTGCCTTAGGGTTGTGCGGGATAGTGGGGCGAGATCGAAACCTCCTCTGACCCTGGAACAATTGAGATTTGTCTGTGGTTGTGCGGCATAGTGGGGCGAGATCGAAACCTCCTCTGACCCAGGAACAATAGAGGTTTGCCTGTGGTTGTGGGGCATAGTGGGGCGAGATCAAAACCTCCTCTAACCCAGGGACAATTGAGCTTTGCCTGTGGTTGTGTGGCATAGTAGGTCGAGATCGAAACCTCCTCTGACCCAGGGACAATTGAACTTTGCCAATGGTTGTACGGCATATTGAGGCGAGATCGAAGCCTCCTCTGACCCAGGAACAATTGAGCTCTGCCTGTGTGGTTGTGCAGCAAAGTGGGGGCGAGATCGAAACCCCCCTCTGTCCCAGGGACCATTGAGCTTTGCCTGTGGTTGTACGGCATAATGGGGCGAGATCGAAACCTCCTCTGACCCAGGGACGATTGAGCTTTGCCTGTGGTTGTGCGGCATAGTGTGGCGAGATCGAAACCTCCTCTGACCCATGGACGATTGAGCTTTGCCTGTGGTTGTGTGGCATAGTGGGGCGAGATTGAAACCTCCTCTGACCCAGGTACAATTGAGTTTTGCCTTAGGTTTGTGCGGGATAGTGGGGCGAGATTGAAACCTCCTCTGACCCAGGAACAATTGAGATTTGCCTGTGGTTGTGCGGCATAGTGGGGTGAGATCGAAACCCTTCTCTGACCCAAGAACAATTGAGATTTGCCTGTCGTTGTGGAGCATAGTGGGGCGAGATCGAAAGCCTCCTGTGACCCAGGAACAATTGAGCTTTGCCTGTGTTTGTGCGGCATAGTGTGGCGAGATCGAAACCTCTTCTGACCCACGAACAATTGAGCTTGCTTGTGGTTGTGCGACATAGTGGGATGAGATCGAAACCTCCTCTGACCCAGGAGCAATTGAGTTTTGCCTGTGGCTGTGCGGCATAGTGAGGCGAGATCGATACCTCCTCTGACCCAGGAACAATTGAGGTTTGCCTGTGGTTGTGCGGCACAGTGGGTCAGGATCGAAACCCTCCTTTGACCCAGGAACAACTGAGCTTTGCCTGTGGTTGTGTGGCATAGTGGGGCGAGATCAAAACCTCCTCTGACCCAGGGACAATTGAGCTTTGCCTGTGGTTGTGCAGCATAGTGGGGCGAGATCGAAACCTCGTCTGAGCCATGGACAATGAGCCCCGGGCTGTTTCAGCTCTGGTCGTGATGATGTCTACGGCTGGCGTCGTCCTCCCCGTCCTCTGTGGCACCACAGGAGAGTAATAATAATAATAATAATAATAATACCAATGAACATGATGATGATGATAATGATGATAACAATAATAATAATAATAATAATAATAGATAATAATAATGATGATAGAAATAATAATAAATAACTTAGCAATTATAAACCATCTTGCCAAAGGTTCTGGGTGCTGACAATCCACACTCCCGTGTACACAACAGGCTGCCTACTTGAGTAGTGCTGACTGAGGAGCTGCCTGCCAGTGTTTCATGTAGTCATGTCCTGTGTTGTCCAGTCAGTATCATCTACTCAGTTCCCTTACTCCCTTCATTCTTCAATTTCTCATGCAGGGTGCATGCTATGTGCAGCGTGTCATTCATACCAATGGCCAAACTAGCCTTCCGTTCTGAAAGTTGGCAATGAGATTGTACGTGTTTGCAAGATGTTGTGTGTGCGTTCACACACGGAACCTCAGTTTATAGTCTCAAACGAAGGACTGTTTGAGTACAGCCTGTCGTCCACCTCCTGTGAAGTTGTATGCTGGTCTCTGCCTGTGCTGTCGTGTCCACTGCCGGAGATGGTTGATCCGTTGCCTGCCTCTCCTGACCCGCCTGCCACTGCTATGTCTCCGTTACTATCTGAGGGTGGGTTGGAAACCTTCCTGTGAGTGAGCGTGGGGTGATGCTGTCGAGCGTCACAACTTTTTTTTCAGGTCAAAGGTAAACATCCCTTCTGCTCGAAGCTTGTCGTGTCAGATCACAGCCCTCTCCTTGTTGTTGAGCATTTGTGTTCTGAGTGTTAACACATCTTTCTGTTTATTTGCACTTTCTCTGACACGTCTTCTATTACGAAAGAGGGTGGTCATTTCCTTTCAAATACCTGGTCTGTGACATCACCAGATCCCGGTCTTTGGAGAACTGAAACTTCATTATCGCCCCCTTTTTCCCATGGGATGTGCTCGTTCGATCTCTGCCTCTTTTTTTCCCTTTTCTTTACAGACGATCCTTCATGCCCCCTTTGCCATGAAAAACAAACACTGGAGCATGTCCTAAGCTCATGTAAAGTAGCCCTGGCTCGGCAGAGTCTGCTGGACGGGGCAGATGACTGGGAGTGCACAGCAGACCTCCCAGAATGGAATAGTCACCCAGAGAGATCATCAAGAGTGGCATGAGACCAGACATAGTATTACACTCTCAGTCAACCAAGCAGCTGATCATGATCGAGCTCACGGTGCCATATGAGAACAGAATGGAGGCAGCTCAGATCTACAAGACTGAAAAGTATGCTGATCTGGCAAACAGCCTGAGGAGAGAAGGCTATCAGGTCAAAGTCCTCACTGCAGAAATTGGAGCTAGGGGGGTTTGTGGGAACGTCTGCATACAGCCTCATGAAACAGCTCTCAGTTGCAGGGGGAAAAAAACCAAGCCCTGAAAGCAATGGCAGAAGCGGCAGAGAGGTGTTCAAGTTGGATCTGGTCAAGGAGGAACAAAAGTGAACTTCATAAGGCTTAACTTTCCTACAAATATCAGGTGTCCCTGTGGCTCAGTGGTTAGTGCGCGAGTCATTAAGTGGAAATGAGCATGTCCAGAAGGGCATGGGTTCGAATCCCAGTCATGGCTCATCCCAAGATGAAAAAAAAAAAAAAGGGGGCAGCAGAGGGACATCCGGAGTCATGAACGGGTGTGGCCCAACCCCCCCTAGAGTGTCAGGAGATAAGGCCGAAACACTCGCTTGAAGGGGGCTTCTCTTCTGAGGACTCTCTGCTGCCACGCTCTCCACGAGTTTCTTTCTACTGATGCATGGGTAAACCATTGACTTCCGGGAATAGGCCGGAGGACGTCCGGGAAAGACCGGAGGACACTGGAAAGACCAGAACCAAGGGCTCTGTGGGCTGGCTCCCCACTTTGCCTTCAAACATGTGGCTACTAAAAACAAAAGGAAAAGATGCTCCCAGGATTCACCGAAGGGGGAGAGAATGAATCCATCGGTGCTCAACCAATCACGACTGCAAATCCCAAACGGACTACGAACATGGACCAAATGGAATATCCATGTGTCTGTGGAAAGCGTTTCGCTACCACCCGTGGCATGAAGATCCACAGAACAAAGATGGGATGTGTGAAGACTCATCTGAATGAGCAGCAGCGCGCACTGCATCAGCAGATAAGACGTCGGAAGACCAAGGCCAGATTTAAACCACAGTGCCAAGGACATCCACGCTGTTGGTTCGGATGAGGAATTTGCACAGGCCCTCGATGCCAGGCGCCTGAAACTCAACCTGCCACGAGCAAACGAGACTGAAGATTGGGAGAAACTGGATGCAAAAATCGTCCAAAGACTCGATGCTGCACTGATAGGAAAAAAGCACCCTGAACACAAACTAGCCACATATGGGGACATTGTGTATGCCACATGTGTAGAGACGCCTATGGAGCAAAACTACCCAAAGAAAAAACACCTCCAAAGAAATCCAGACGCCAAGAAGAGATGGACAAGATCAGGGTCCAAAAGAAAAACCTCAAGAAGCAAATGAAGACTGCTCTGCCAGCTGAAAAAACAGGCTTGGAAAAACTCTGGGAAGACCTGAAAGCAAAACACAGCGCCCTCAGCAAAGCGGAATCTGCGAGGAAGAGGAAAAGCAAAAAGAAGAAGACACAAGAGCGTTTCTTCAGAGACCCCTTCCAGTTTGCCAGAACTCTGTTCGAGCAGCCAAAATCTGGGACCCTAAGTGTGGACAAAGGAGTTCTTGAGCAGCATCTGAGAAAAACATACTCTGACTCACAGAGCAAAGCACCACTCGACATTCAAGGTCTGGTGTGGCCAACCAACCCTGAGGAACAGTTCAATGACAAGCCTCCAACGTTGGCGGAAATCAAGAAGGTGGTCGACAAAGCCAGAGCCAAATCATCACCAGGGCCAAACGGAATACCTTACCAGCTGTACAAGAAATGTCCCAAGGTGCTGGAGTGGCTCCACAGGCTGCTGCGATCAGCTTGGAGAAATCAGAAGATCAGCGGCCAGTGGATGACGGCAGATGGTGTGTACATCCCCAAAGAGCAAAACTCAAGTGACATCAGCCAGTTCAGGCCAATATCACTACTGAACGTCGAAGGGAAAATCTTCTTCTCTGTCATGGCAGCAAGGCTGACCAAGTACCTCATGGAAAACAAGTACTTGGATGTGTCAGTCCAGAAAGGTGGCATTCCAGGCGTGGCTGGCTGTGTAGAACACGCCACAATGATCTGGGACGCAATCCAAAGAGCAAAAAAACAAAAGAGAGACCTGGACGTAGTGTGGCTCGACCTGGCAACGCATATGGATCTGTACCCCATGAGATGATACAGTTGGCTCTTAAGATGTACCATGTGCCAAAGAACATCCGCGACATGCTCAAGAAGTACTTCAATGGCTTCTCAATGCGGTTCTCTACCAAGGAGTACACAACAGATTGGATCAACTTGGAAGTGGGCATTGCAATGGGCTGTGCCATTTCCCCAATACTGTTCGTGTTGGCAATGGAAGTCATCTTGAAAGCAGCAACAAGCAACGCAAGACAAACAGACCTTGGCGATGGATACAAGATGCCCCCTCTCAAGGCCTTCATGGATGACACTACAGTGATTTCATCCAGAGAAGACGAGACACGTCACGTGCTGGAGAGCTGGCTGGACGACATAGTTTGCCTCATCC
Source organism: Conus betulinus (assembly GCA_016801955.1). NCBI lineage: Eukaryota > Metazoa > Mollusca > Gastropoda > Neogastropoda > Conidae > Conus > Conus betulinus. The sequence goes on from JADBJO010007988.1 coordinate 40,597, forward strand.
AGAAATGAAGTTCAAGCCAAAGAAATCACGGAGTCTCTCACTGAGGAAAGAAAAGTGGCCGAATCTGTGGTCTTCAGTGTTGCCAACCAGACCATTCCAACAGTAACAGAAGAGCCAGTCAAGAGCCTTGGAAGATGGTATGATGATACGCTGAAAGACACACGAAGAGCAAAAGAAACCAAACAGATGTCGGAAGAAGGCTTGGAGACCATTGACCAGTGTGGGCTCCCTGGCAAATACAAGGTCTGGTGTCTGCAGTTCATGCTGATACCAAAGCTCCTATGGCCTCTGATGATATACGACATCTGCACCAGCATAGTGGAGGCAATGGAATCCAAAATCAACAAGTTCACAAGGAAATGGCTTGGTGTCCCACCCTGTCTGACTGACATAGCGCTATACTGTCGCCAAGCAAAGCTGAAACTACCACTGAAATCCATCCTGGAGGAATATAAAGCAGGGAAGATCAGACTTCAAAGCATGCTGGAGGACTCAGGAGACACAGGTGGTTGAAGCAATCAGCCCAGCTGAAGACAGGCAGAAAATGGAAAGTTCAAGAGGCGATGGATTCTGCAAAAGAAAGTCTCTCAAGATCAGAGAAATACAGGACACACACAGACCAACAGACAAGGACTGGGGGTGACCAAAACTGAATGGTGGTCAAAGGCCAAAGGAAAAGCCAAAAGAGACATGATGATTCAGGAGATGAGAAAAGAAGAAGACCCAAAAAGACTCCAAAAGCAGTCCAGCAGAGCCAGCAAGGGCAATGGACAACGTGGGAGAATGCACTCCAAAGAAGTCTCACTTGGAATGACATTTGGCACATGGCCCCTCTCAGGATCAGCTTCATTCTCAGATCTGCATATGACCTTCTGCCCTCAAATGCAAACCTGGTGAAGTGGGAAAAACAGACGATCCTTCATGCCCCCCTTTGCCATGAAAAACAAACAGTGGAGCATGTCCTAAGCTCATGTAAAGTAGCCCTGGCTCAAGGAAGGTACACATGGAGGCACAACCAAGTGCTCAAAGAGATTGTACAAGTAGTCTGGGCTAGTACCAACACCACAAAAGGGAAAATCAGGACTCCAAAAGCACCCGCAACATTCTTCACGGCAGGAGGCAGCGAATCATGGCCAGAACAACAGTGCCACTCGGAACATGCAGGCAGAGTCTGTCTGCTGGACGGGGCAGATGACTGGGAGTGCACAGCAGACCTCCCAGAATGGAATAGTCACCCAGAGATTATCAGCAAGAGTGGCATGAGACCAGACATAGTATTACACTCTCAGTCAACCAAGCAGCTGATCATGATCGAGCTCACGGTGCCCATATGAGAACAGAATGGAGGCAGCTCAGATCTACAAGACTGAAAAGTATGCTGATCTGGCAAACAGCCTGAGGAGAGAAGGCTATCAGGTCAAAGTCCTCACTGCAGAAATTGGAGCTAGGGGGTTTGGGAACGTCTGCATACAGCCTCATGAAACAGCTCTCAGTTGCAGGGAGGGAAAAAAAAAAAACCAAAGCCCTGAAAGCAATGGCAGAAGCGGCAGAGAGGTGTTCAAGTTGGATCTGGTCAAGGAGGAACAAAAGTGAACTTCATAAGGCTTAACTTTCCTACAAATATCAGGTGTCCCTGTGGCTCAGTGGTTAGTGCGCGAGTCATTAAGTGAAATGAGCATGTCCAGAAGGGCATGGGTTCGAATCCCAGTCATGGCTCATCCCAAGATGAAAAAAAAAAAAAAACTCTGCTGCCACGCTCTCCACGAGTTTCTTTCTACTAGATTTTACTCAGCTGAGATGTTTGCTGTCTGTCTGATCACTGGGCCAGGGCTGAGTTTGATGCCCGACATCATGAGAAAGTCAAACAGTGTTGTGACAGTAAAATGGCGGGTTAAGTTGAAGAT
>JADBJO010007988.1:52500-55000 GCA_016801955.1 Conus betulinus
TCATCATCATCTCATCATCGTCGTCGTCGTCGTCGTCGTTTGCGTCGTCATCATCGTCATCGTCATCGTCATCATCATCATCATCATCATCATCACCATCACCATCACCATCATCGTCTTCATCGTCATCGTCATCATCAACATCGTCATCGTCATCATCACCATCATCATCATCATAATCATCGCCATAATAATAATGATAATCATCATCATCATCATCATCATCATCATCATCATCATTGTCGTCTTAATCGTCGTCGTCGTCGTTATGATCATCATCATCATCGTCATCGTCATTGTCATCATTCTAAGATCATAATGGTGACTGGTGATTCACTGTGGCTCTATTGTGTGTATGGGAATGGCCCATAAGTTGCAGAGACCGTGGTACAGAATAATGTTGCTGTTCTTTTAACAAGTCTAAAGGTTGTTTTCTGAAAACACTCGTTCTCTTCGATCTCTCAGTGATATCTGTGACGCTGTCTCCTCCGCATTTTTGCTGCGCTTTTTGTTGTTGTTTGCTTTGTTTGGTTTCGATTTTCGCGACCCCCCCATTTCTTGCTTTCCGGTTCCGTTCACTAATCCATGATCGGGGGTGGAGGGGAGGAGGGGGCGCTACCTCCCACTGGAAAGGGGGGGGGTGACTTTTCTTTTTTTTTTTTTTTTGAAACCTCATTATGAAGGAAGAAACAAGTGACCTGTTACCATCAGGGAAACGGGTTATTTTGGCAGTGAGAGTGGCACAAATAGTGCAGTTTTCCCTCTTTGCGCCTGCTATTTTGCTTTTGGGTTAGAGGTATTCACTGGGTGGTTATCACAGATTGTTTGCTTTAACATCTCATTGTTTCAACATGAATGGAATCAGAAATAATTTTCCTGCACATATCAGCTCATTTTTATGTTGCTTTCTTGCAAATGAAGATACTTTAATACTGTTTTGCTATGGCCATCCAAATTGCAAACAGCTGAAATCGGTCATACCATTAAACCCACAGCCGTGTGCTCTTCCTTTCTTCCGCACGCGGTGACCGGTGGCACATCAGTCTCCGTGTGATTTTTTTTGAATGGGATTATTTCATCTTTCTGAAAGGGATTATTTCGTTTTTTTCTGAATGGGATTATTTATCGTTCTGTTGTTTGTGTCTTCTATACAATGACTTTGTCTGTGCGCATCAGACAGTACACTTAGGCTGAGGTGCTCCTTTTGATCTAAAATGGGAAACATGCTGTGAGTACTGAAACCTCTGTTTAAGTCTGACAGGTTGATACTGAAAAAGGCATAGGCCCTACAAAGAAAAGCTATAGATTTAGCACTCTCTCTCTCTCTCTCTCTCTCTCTCTCTCTCTCTCACACACACACACACACACACACACACACACACATACACATACACGCGCTCGCGCGCGCGCGTGCTTATACCACAACTCGCCCATCCCGTGTCAAGTTCCATCCAGTTTGTGCCTGCATCGTTCGAGTTATCTTTCAACACCTTGACCGGATCTATCTGACATAGCGTACTTTTGCCTAACCTGTAAGATAGTAGCCGCGCTTTTTCCTCTGCTGAGCCCATGTTGTGTGGACAGGAGAAGCATAGCAGGCCACGCTCGCTCTCTCAGTACAAGGTGTGCTTTTCTGATGATGTTGCTCAAGATGCTCTGGCATCGTTCTTTTTCAAGGACTTGCCCAAGATCAGGTGGCTGAGACAGCTTTTGTGTCAGCTGCTTCAAAAGAGAGGCGTCTTGAAGAGTGTGCTTATATCCTTCGCCGGCATATCCTGGATGCTTCTAGAGCAGCTCCTGACATGTAATGGCCTCCATCTGCAGAGTACCTGCAGCCTGATGCCATTAAGCCTCCTAGCGTCCTCAACTCGCCAGGACACATATTACTCTTTGACAGGCCGGAAGTGGAAAATGCCCAAACATGTTCTGCTTGGTACATCTATCAGACACGTCCACAGGCAGCGCTGAAGTACCAAGTCTGTTGAACTGTTTAAGCCATGTTGCTGGATACACAACCATTGTACGGCTTGAGACTGCTACGGCCAGCTCTGTCCTTCAGCGTGGTAGTCTACTTCCTTCAACAGTGAGCTTGATACAAAACAAAGTATCCATTTCTGCTGGGATAATTTTGACTTAAACGAGGAAACTCCATCGGCAGTTGACACTACCCATTTCCACTCATGGTATCGTTCTTCAGGAGGTGACAGACGACACAGCAGATGACAGTGCTTCTTCTCGAACAGAACCTCCCCCTGCTCCTCGAAAGCGTCAGTGTTCACTGCAGTATGCACCCCATAACTTCCCGCTCTGCTTTGCTAATGAAAAGGTAGAACCCAAGCTGCGTGTTGTGGACACTCATTTCCCAATCCCAGAGGCAGTCTTTAGAGCTAAAGTTGCTGACTTTGGTGGATTTTCTCCAGAACTGAGATTACAGATGGGAACCAATTAGTAACTGCGTGGGGAGGGTGGGTGTCACTCGCAGGAGAAGAAATGACAGACA
>JADBJO010007988.1:60000-63249 GCA_016801955.1 Conus betulinus
TCAGACCCAGAGATTTTAAGCATGATAGCAGGGTTAAGGTTGAATTTGACTGTCCTTTAGACTAGTTATCAAGGCTGTCTTGCACTAAAACAAATGTCACAAATCAGAAAGAGTGCAAAATCATTGATTCAGAAGTTCAAAAGTAGATAGCTAAGAAAGTAATTTCCCCTTGTGAGCATTGCCCTGTTAAAACTAATTCTCAAGTTTTTACCATGGAAAATAAAGTGGATCTCATCGCATGATATTAAATCTATAAAGATGCAATCCAGAAGCCAGTTATCATCATTTCAAAATGGATACTCTGAACACAGCCCTGACTTTGATAACTCAAGGATGTTTTTGATCTGAAGGAGGCCTATTGTAGTGTAGCAATCCATGAACAGCACAAGAAAAACAGCTCAGATTTCAATGGAAGGTCAACTCTAGGAATTAATGCTTTACTCAATGGCCTATTATCAGCTCCCTGCTTGTTCACAAAACTGTTGAAACCTGGCTATGCCTTCCTTATAATGAAAGGTCATGTATCTAAGGCGTTTTTGGATGATTCTTTGTTGATTGGACTCACAGACAGCAACTGCATTATGAATGTTACAGACACCACTGATTTGTTTCAAAAGTTAAGATTTATCATTCACCCAACCAAGTTGGTTATTCAGCCCACAACAAGGATTCAATACCTTGGAGTCATCATAGATTCTGTCTCCAGGTAAGTGGCTCTTAGAGCTGAAAGGACTGTCAGCATACTGTCTTGTTGTCAAAGGCTTCTTGATGAGAAAAAAAACACCCAATCCGTGAGGTGTTGCTCAAGTTGTAGGAAAAATCGTTGCTAACTTTGCTGCTGTCATATGGACCTCTCTGTTACAGACAGCTTGAGAAAGACAAAAAATTAGCTTTGAAGAGGAGCAGAGGTGACTCTGACCAACTCATGCAGTTGTCTGAAGACAGTAAGGAGGAACTTAATGGTAGATTGTCATGTGTCTGATACAGAGAAGAATGACAGTACTGAACCAGATATGGTTGTCACCACTAATGCTAGTGGCACAGGTTGGGGTGTGAGTGTGAAGATGCAGCTTCAGGTGGACGTTGTTTGCCACGTGAAAGGATCTTTCAGATTAATTATTTGGAATTGAAAGTTGTTCCCACTTGCTTTGCAATCTTTTCAGGGAAGGCTGGAAAACAAGCATGTCCAGATAATGATAGACAATACAACAGCAGTCAGCTGTATCAATCGCATGGGAACAAGCCATTCAGCTGCTTGTAATGACATCGCATTTACAATCTGGTCATGGTGCATTTCTAAGTATATCGGGATCATTGCAGCGCACATTCCAGGGAAGCAGAACAGGACAGCTGACAAGGAGTCCAGGCGTCAGAACACTGATGCTGAGTGGAACCTTAACGAGCAAGCTCTGCAGTCTGCCTTCTAACAGCTCAGGGCTTCTCCAGATATTGACCTCTTTGCTTCCAGGTTGAACTTTCAAAATGCGGCGATACATTTAATACATGCCTGATCCAGAAGCTGAAGCAATTGATGCTTTTTTCGATCTCTTGGGAGCATTTACAGCGGTATGCATTTCCACCTTTCAGCATCACAGGACAGATGCTGCAGAAGATCCAAAGAGACCGCACAGAGGAGATAATTGTGGTACCAAAGTGGCGGACACAACCGTGGTTCGCTGTTCTTCAACATCTTCTTTGCTGCCCTCCAGCAGAACTCAGGTGCAGACGCCACCTTCTCCACCTACCCAGCGACCTCAGAGCAGTCCACCCTCTCATTCAGAAACGTCGGTTAAACCTGCTTGTCTGAAATATCTTGGCAAACATTTCTTAACTTCTGGTTTATCAGGAAATTCAGTTGTTCTAATCATGGATTCATGGAGACCCAGCACCCATAAGTCCTCCTACAACACCTACAAAAAAACTGGCAGAAATTTGTAAGCGGAAATGAAATCACTACTTGTACTCACGTGCATGTGGCAAATGTTTGGCCGAACTGTGTGCTGCAATGCTAGTTATAGTACAGTTAGCCTAGCTAGGAGTGTGGTTTCAGCATACCTTTGTCCTGATAATGCAGAAACAATAGGTCAACATCCTATAGTCTGTAAAATTGTCAAAGGGTGTGTTCAACAATAGACAGTCACTCCTAAAGTACTGTGACACATGGGATGTAGACACAGTCATTGATATGTTAGCACAGTGGCCAGATGCAGAACAGCTCAGCTTTCTGAAACTCACACTCAGAACACTTATGTTAAGTCAAGTCAAGTCAAGTCAAGTAAACTTTATTATCTCAATTTGAGAAATTCATTGTGGGTCACACACATTCACAGCAAATAACAATAATTTAGCCACATTACCCATTTTCTCACATATGACATACATTCATATAGAGGAATTTGGATTTCAATTAAACATCTTCTCGGTTCATGAAATCAATGGACAGGGGAATAAAACTTTGTTTAAATCTGACACTTTCTGCATTTAACCGATCGATATCTTCGTCCTGACTGAAGAAGGGTCATACTGATTTGCAAGAACGTGGGTCTGGTCACACGTAATCTTCTTCGCTTTACAAACAACACGGCACCTGTATAGCTCACTCAGACTTTTTTTGTCTCTCACCAACGATTTTTCCTCCCACGTTCACCACTTTCTCAAGCACATTTCTGCTCTTCACAGTCAACGCACCATACCAACACATAAATGAGAAAGTTAGAACAGATTCCAAGAAGCATGAATAAAATGTCCGAAGAATGTCAGTATTCACATGAAATGATCGCAGCTTGCGAAGACAATATAATCTGGTTTGACAATTTTTGTGGACATACTCAACATGGGATTTAAAATTCAGCTTATTATCTATAAAAGTTCCTAAATATTTGTATGATTCAACACGTTCTACTTCAGCACCTTTGATAAAAAGTGGTGGTACAGCTTTTGGATTCTTTCTAAAATCAATCAACATTTCTTTCGTTTTTGTTACATTCAGATCAAGATAGTTATGATCGCACCAGTCAACAAATCTTTGAACCTCCTTGAAGTAAACAGAATCGGAGTTGGAGAGATCCACAAGTGCTGAGTCATCTGAATATTTAATGTACAAAGTTGAATCACTTCCTGAACAATCATTTGTGTACAGAGTAAAAAGCACTGGTGATAAAACAGTACCCTGGGTACCCGAATATCCGTTTGTGTCTTACCTGAAGAAGACCTAAAAGGTCGAAAACAAGAGATTGGCTGGTTCACTAC
>JADBJO010007988.1:67764-85207 GCA_016801955.1 Conus betulinus
TCACGAGCCTGCACACAGGCAGCCCAGGGCATGTGGTCGCTCTCTACTGGACGAAGCAGTGGAGTTTCGCAGCCCCTTGGATGTCTGAGCAGCTCTTTTTAGGACCGCACTGCTCACCTTCATAGCAAGAGGAAGGGGCTAGAAAAGGCGCCCTAAACATTGCCTGCTTCACCTTACCCTGGCCAGCGAACTGCGGCTGGCGGGGTGTCCCTCCCAGCGGTCAAGCAACGAAGAAAACAAACACAAAGGTACTCAACCTCGGCACGTGGAACGTGCAAACTCTACTGGACAATGCCAAGGCAGACAGATCAGAACGAAGAGCTGCACTGTTCGCCAAAGACTTGGTCGCTACAACGTCAACATAGCAGCATTCGGCGAAACTCGCCTAGTGGACCAAGGCCAACTTACAAAATGTGGTGGAGGATACACATTGTTCTGGAGTGGACGCAGCAGCACTGAATGGCGCGAGGCAGGCGTGGGGATTTGCCATCAGGTGCCATCTCACCTGGAAACTTGTCAAGATCCCGGAGGGCATAAACGATCCCCCGATGACACTCCACCTTCAGCTTGGAAGCAAGAAGAGTGCAACACTGATCAGCGTATACGCCCCAACAATGACCAACCCAGATGGCAGCAAGGACAAGTTCTACGAAAAACAAGGCAATCTCATCGCAGCAGTCCCATCATGCATGTCCGTCATGGTCGACAAAAACGTCAGTGATTCTGCATGTGTGAGTGCAAGCTGAAGCTGGATACACAGATACATCCACGCTCTGGGCATGCGGCAGCTGTCACTGGGTCAGGTCTCCTCTCTTTGTGGGCTTGGCGCTTCTGGTCCAGTTCGAAGCTATTTACTTCTTTGTGGACAGCAAGTCGCCAGGCACTGCAGTCTGTGGCAAGTGCTTCCCAGTCCGTATATGACGAGAGTAACCTTTAACCTCGAGTTTAGCAGTGGGTGGCGGTCGAGTAAGCTACAACGAGGAGAGGGCAGGAGAGTCCGCCCTGGGTTAGATGAAAACAAAGATGGCAGCCAACGTTATGTTTTTCCACCGACGAAGGCAACTATTGCGGAGAGCCGTATTTTACGGGACAGTACGAATCCGTTCGACACGTTCAAGGATGGAGAAAGTCACGCGAAGTTAAGATTTCGTCGTCACAACATCATCCAGCTGACAGATACCCTTTGAGAAGACATTGAATTTGATTTGCACAGACGGAGACACGGAACTCTGCCCCTGCTCTACAAGTGTGTCTGGCACTGCGCTTTTTTTTTTTTTTTTTGCCACTGGCACATTTCAAGATGATGTTGGTGAAACAATCGGCGTATCTCAGAAAACATCAAGAATTGTTAGGAGAGTGACACTGGCCTCGTTGCGTCGCCTGCCTGTGGAAGTGAAAATGCCAGCTACTGATGCCGAGGCTGCTGCGATCAGCCAGAAATTTTACGGGTTAGTACACATTAGAATAGCTCGTAAAATTGTGACCAAAATATATGTGATGTGTGTGTTTGTGTCTGTCTGTGACTGCCACTTTGTGTGCCTCACAGTCTGTGCATGTGTGTGCGTGATCAGTCTGACGTCTGTTCATTCTCAGACAAGCAGATAGATCTAGCTCCCAAGTTCGTCTGCTACGATAGTTGGCTTAGCTCTTGGTGTGTGTAGGCTAAAAATCTGTCTTCGTGCCTGTATGTATCACTGTAGTGTCAGTGTGCGTGTGAGTGTGACTTCATCATGTTTATGGCCTTATAATAGTTGTATCAAACTTGTTTCAGTAAACTGCTTTTTCAGTCTGTGTCAGTGTGTAAGTGTCTGTGCCACTGTGTGAGAGAGTATGGGTTGGGATGTTGTTATTTCGGGTTTAACGTCCACATCACCATCAGTCTTTTAAATTATTTTAATGCGTCCATTATGGGACAGTTGCCCCAAAAGGACCCAGTTCATTATTCATTTGTTTGAGTGTGGGTGTGTGTGTGTGTGTGTGTGTGTGTGTGTGTGTGTGTGTGTGTGTGTGACCTTTCATCAAATTAAGTGTTAGGATGCCTTTAATGTTTTATTGCTTTTTTTTCAGGATGAACCCAGGTTTTCCAAACATCATCAGGTGCATTGATGGAACCCATGTTAAGATTTCAGGCTCCAACGGATGGGGAACAGGAATATGTCAACCGCAAAAACTTTCATTCAATCAATGTGCAGGTAAGATTGTTTTTTTGTTTTTGAAATGTAACATGCAACTGAACTGAACAGACTAAGAATTACAAATCCGTTATAGATGACTGCACAAGCTTTTGGTATTTTTTCTTATTTTTTGGCTTGTGTTGTTTAGAACAGATCAATTAGTATTTTTGCTAATGTTCATTTCAAAAAGGGTGGTGATACACAGCATATAAAACAATTTTAAGTTTTACATAGTACAGTTTCCAACTGAAATGACTGAAGGTGGAACATGAAGCAAAATTTAGGTGTACAACTATGGCTGTGGGGTGCATGTCTCTTTCTGCTTGATAGTGATACCCCGGTTATGATCGGTTGAGAACTGTGGCCATGCATGAGGAACACACACACACACACACACACACACACACACACACACACACACACACACACCATCCAACATATCAAAGTTTGAAAGGCACAGGCAGAAGGTTACAGATGCACAGCCAGCAACACACAACACCAGGATCAAACTCATAATCAGTTCAGTTTAGTAGTGTATTTGAAGCCTTTTCATCAAACATGATATTAGACTGAAGTGAAAGAAAAGTATTAAACAAAGAAACAAACAGAAAACTCACCTAAATAAAGAGTTTAAAATAAAAAGAATGCAATACTTAACAAAATAATAATGTAACTACCTTAATCAAGAAAAATACCATAGCTTGCCTATAAGTATGTGATTGGCTAAGAACAGCACCCATATGGGAAAAAAAAAAAGAAAATATAGCTGTGTACAGAATATTTTCGACACTGCCATATTCGTTGCATACACCCTCAGCATGATACAATGGATGTAGTAATGGGCATCCAAGAAGAACATGTGGAACAAAACAGAATCATTACATGCACAAAAAACCTGTGAAAAATTAATGTTACAAGACTGTAGTCCTAATTTCACTATATTGCAAAGCTAAATTTCGGAACCCGAGGAGCCACATTTTGAAAACATGCATAAACATTTTTCATGAACAAATGAATCTTTCGCTTTTTTTTTTTTTGAGCTGCCACAGTTCAGTGTTTAGCATTTGGGGGTTACAAGCAAGAAGTCCTGGGTTTGAAATTTATGGCACTGTTAGTGTATCCATAGGAAAGGCAGTGTAATCAAATTTTCATAAATCCAAACCAGCGCAAATGGTGTGCTTGACTGAAAATTATTCTTGGGGGAGGTTAAAATGTTGAAAGGAGAGAACTGGGCCCCACCACACTATGCCAAGCCTTAGACCCAAGAAAAAGGTCATTGTCCTTACAGCCTTGATAAAAAGCTAAGGGGGCTTTTTTTAAATCTTTGACTGCAGGTTCACACATATTGCCATACATGTAAATGTGCAAATTTCATGGAAACATGTACATGTTCTGTTTGGTTTTTCCAGATCATCACTGCCTGCATGATCCTGCACAACTTTGCAAGAAGCAAGCACATCAACCTGCCACTGGACGACATTGACCTGCCACTGGACGACATTGACCTGCCACCACCAAACGCTCCAGAAGATGATGTCCACAGAGGTCCAGAAGTGAATGCTCAAGGTGAAGTGGATGAACAGGCCAACCCACAGGCGCACGACCCCACTGAAAGAAGGCGACGGGCTGCGGGTCAGTTAGTTCGACAGAGGTTCATCGAGCGATATTTTACGGCAGCATAGCTTCAGACAGTGTGTTATTTCTCAGTCGATACCAACAGCTAGAAACAGTGGAACACTAGAAGAAATAATGATTCTTCAGGCACATGAGGGAACAAGAAATTAGGTGCAATCCATAGTTGCTGGAGAAAATAACTAAGAATTTTGTTAAACCACATCAAGAATTACTGACATAAAACTTTCTGTCAAGCATTACTTGACAACTAAACGTGTCACAACTCTCTGTAAAAATAATGGGAGGAGGAGCAATCTTACAATTGTGCAAATCGTAAAATCAAGCGTTACTCTAAACCAAGCTCTCGTTAAGTTTCTGAATTTGTAATTGTTCTCTCTCAATTCGTAGATTGTTCAGAGCAGTTGCACTCTGTTCTCTCTCTATTCGGACATTGTTCAGAGCAGTTTCACTCTTGTAAAACTCTCTCCTACATTTGTCGGTTTCCACCTGGCTGTCTCTTAGCTGTTGTAAGCCAGAATCATATTTCATTTGCTTCTCTGATGCATCATCGGATCTCCTCTTCACACCACGGGTAGTCGGTGTCATGGCTATGCCTGAAATAAGAAGACACAAAGTTTTTAATGCACACCAATATTTGGCTTTTCTAGTGATTTTTTTGTGCAAACAGCAACAGCAAAGCTGTCGTGTTTGTATCCAAGATCAGACTGTGAGCATATATGTGGGATTGCTGGATTGAAGAGTAGCCACTTCTACGATTTCTGAAAGTTTGATGGGAGGGGTGCTTTCAGACAGTGATAGCTGTGATGAGAAGCGTGTGGAATGTATTGCCCGTGAATTCAGTGATTCTCTATCAACATGATTATTGATTCATAGTACTGGCGTGTATGATTTTAGATACCTTGTACTTGACCTACTCTTTTGTGTTTGTGCTTTGTTAATTTTATATGTGCTGTGTTGATAAATAAACATGTATCCACTGTTTTAAAACTGTAGTTTGTGTCTGTTCTTTTCATTTAAGGCTGTACAAAATGTATTTACATTCTGACTTTGCCTCAGTGGATGAGGTTCAAGAGTGAACTGCATGAAAGAAAGAACTGACAATGAGTAATGAGATTAAGAGTGTACACCGCAGATTTTCATTCAAACAAATGTCTTTTTTCTCTTCTACATACACAGGTTATTAAAAAAAAAAAAAGTCAAAAATTAAAAAAGTATTATCGCTGGTGATCAGCCCCAGTTGGATGGATATGTGACAGAGTTGTTTGGGGGTTCTTTTTTTTTGCCTTTTTCCCCTATTGCTGCTACAGAGCCATGCTCCAATAAGTATCACCAAAGATCATGTGACATATTTCTAAATGCAATGATGATAGTGATTTCAGTGCTATGGAGTTCAATTTCAGAGTGGGACTCTGTGACAGGGCTGATTTTTATGCTTTTTTTTTTTTTTCATAACACATCACAGACAGTATTATATTCTGCTGTCAACCAGGCCTAAGAGAAACAGGCACTTGCAGTATTGTTCATGAAAGTGAAGACCATGGTAGGCAGAAAATAGAGAAAATAGCCAATGAGACAACAGAGAATGTGATAGTGAAGTGGAACCTCCTGAAAACATACTGCACACATGTGGTTTTAAAGCATAAGGTTCCCTTAAGTCAATTAACGGATCCCAACTGCATTACAAAGTGTTTTTCAAAGAAATGGGTTTTTTTTTGTGGTAAATGTTTTTATGCCTGCATGCCATATCCTGCAACTATGAAGGTATCTCCTGACCTGTCTTCCTTGCACCTGAAGCTGGTGTGGACACAGAGCTGGCTGCCACTAAATCCAAGATCATTTCATCTGTTAAAAAGAAAAAAACCATTATAGATTCTGTCACAAAGGTGAAAGATCCCACAGACATTTTATCACATTCAAAGGCTGGGGTTTTTGACCCCCCCCCCCCCCCCCCTCCACCCTAAAAAAAATTGCCATAAATATGTTGAAAATGTGAATTAAAAGTGTATGTGAACTTTGTTCGCCTTTATCAAGTAGCATGTAAAAAGATATACAGATTTTACATTGTGCACACTATTTCAATGTCCAAATATCTGGCTTTAAACAGAAATATTTATTGACGTCATGTTTTGGTTTCAATATATAACCATTTTTATGTCTTTTGGTCTAAAATGTCTGGGTCAGTTCCAGAAAAAATATTATATTTTACAAATATTTCCTAAATATTAGGTGTAAAAAAATATAGAGGTCTGTCTGCTGAGTAACATAAAACCTCAGACCATACCTGTTGTACAGTCTCAAATGTAAAAGGGATCTCCTCAGCAACATTTACTGAATGCAAGAGAAAAGTAGTCTCATGGCCAGTGCTCTCACTCTCTCTCTCTCTCTCTTTCTCTCTCTCTCTCTCTTATAGGCCTTAGGCATCCTAACACAATTGAGCCAATGAAGTCAATGTGCACATACCTTCCTGGAGAGGCTGGCATTGGCCGAGGCTGGTTGGGAGGGGCTGCTCCTTGCCAAGAGCACCTCGCATGGATCAGATCCTGTCAAATTGATCATGATCATTTGTTTCAGATTTGTGTTATTGAATATTTGTCTAAAGACTGCTAATCAAGAAGTGCCTTAAAAGAAATGTAAAACAATGACTTATGAATGAGGCATTTACTAAAAATCATATCTATCCAGAAAAAAAATTATTGTGTTTGCCAGAAGAAAAACATTACCTTCACAGTCAATGCATAATTGTAACTATACAAACTATCTTTTATTTACTTATTACATGTACATAACTAAACCAAAATATTATGTACTGTAGCATCTTTTATTACTATTATCAATCACTATGGTATTATTGTACAAACATTACATTCTTGTAGCATTAGTAAGAGTAGGGACCCCTGCTTGGCTGATCATATAGAGCTTCCTAAGAAGAATTTATATTCGACTGACACCACCAAACCAATTTGGTTGGTAGTAGTGGAATTAATATTGACACACAGTCCAGTCCAATCAGTCCAAATGAGCGACTGGGCCGCTCATTACATATATACAGTAGCCTACTATATATACTCATCCACTTTTGCTAAGGATCAAATTGAAAAATAATCACTTTTGATACCTAGTTCATTTTAATTCAAATATACATCTGTATTTCATTCTTTTTCTTCTTTTTGTTTACTGAATTACCTAACAGGAGTAGAAGGAATATGTGCCAGAATAATCAAGTTGGATTGTGGGCCCTCCACACTGAAGAGAAGAAAAAAAAAAGAGAATGAAATGTGGTTATTTGTTTTTTTACCAAAGTTAGTGGGTTTGGGGTTTTTTCCAATGTTTGGCAATGTGATCCTTTGCAAAAGTCGATGGGTATAGTATTAAATAAGCCTTGATAACATTAGAAAAGAGAAACATTAAAAACCAAAAGCAAAAAAAAAAATTGAGAAGAAAAAAATTTCATACAAAATAAATTCCATTGTGACTAAATGAGCTCCATACCTGCATTTTGAACAGTAGCTTTATGTGGCAAAGACTACATGAAATATTCAAGTGCTAGAGCAAACTTATGCTCAGTCTTAATCACTGACTGACTAAGACAGAGGGATTCTTACACTGTCAGGGTCAAAGTCCTGATCCAGTTTTTATTTTGATAGGTCCGTTTCCAGGTCCAAATTTTTTATTTTCCAGTTTGTCGGCAAGTTTCGCCGCGGTGAAAATTGATAAATGGCCTGTCCCATGTGTAAGATTTGCATAAGGGTGTAGTAGGTGGTAAGTTGTGTTGGTTCAGTAATATAGTTGATTGTGGTTAACGCTTTTCCCCCTATGAATTAGGATGGTCCTGGAAGGAAGGGTTTGTCAGACTTGCAGACGACACTTTACTACTAGCGAGAGTAGGAACAAGATGTGTGTTTGACACAGATGATTTTGTGAAAGTATAATTTTGTGTCATATTCATTTTTTTTTTGGTTAAATATATGTAATTTGAAGACCTGTGTCAGTCAAAAACTGAACTGGAAACGAAGGAATCAATTTCTAATTTGTTGAAAGATTTAAACATTGGATCTTTACTGTAGTAGTACAGTAAATTCTTTAGGCCAAAGTGTGTTTGACACAGATATTTTGCTTTGCAGTAGTAGTACTGTGATAACTATCTTGTGAATGTGAGCAAGGTCCTGTCACGGAATAGTATGGTGAGTGTAGGAAATTCTTGTTGGTTTGGGTTTTGTTTAAATTGTGGTTAAATTAAAATATGACATTTTATTGTAGTGTAAGAGTTGTTAAATAGTTGGTATGTGGGTTGGTATTTGTGCGAATGAATAATTTTGTGAAGGGCATGTTGTACAATTAGTAATGTGATAATATGTAATTGATTTTTTAATATTAATATATTTATTTTAAAAGTTGGAAGTTGTAGAATACCAGGGGTTCTGCACTGCTGGAGAGACTGCTGAGACTTTCCTAAATATATTTTGTTGTTTACAGGTTATTTGATGGTGGAATTCAGATTGGAGACTAGTATTGTCTTATTGTTTTGATGTTGACTGGAAGGACTGAAAGTATAGCAGATTTAAGGGATAGGAAGATAATAGGTTATTAGATTGTTGATGGGTTATGGTTTGGGTATTTTCCCATGTTTTTTTTGTTGACTGAGCTGACAATTGGCTTAGTCCATAACCAAAAGAAAGTTAATAGAAACTATATGGAGGAAGCCCCTGTACTTCCAGATTTTTGTTGTTGCTGTTGCGGTTGCGGTTGCTGTTCATGATGCTGCCATGCGGGTGTCGTTGAAGTGGGTCTCGGCTACGCTACAGTCAGGGTTCTCAAGTTACGCTACTTGGAGGAGGAACTGTGTGTGTGTGTGCCGGTGAACAGTGGGTTCTGCATCTGAGTTCAAGACATCCTAGGACTGGAGACTACTGCATCTACACAACAGAAAAAATTAGCTAAGTAAAACTTTGGTCTTTGGACTCTAAGACTATATTGTTGGCTATGATGAGAGCGACTCCGGGTCGCTAGTATTGGTTGTTTTATTTTGGTTATGGTGGGGTGCTAAAAAAATTAATGATAAATAAATAAATATTGTGAAATTTAAAGTTTGTGTGGTCACCCTAATTGTGAGAATGTTTGTTTAAATATTGTCCTGTTCTATGCTTTAAATCTATTACCTGTTAGAGGTAAACCAAATTCTTGGAGAAGAATAATTTTGCACAGACTCTATTATTGAAATACCCTAGACTACTGGGAGAGCTGTGACAAAAATGGGGGCTCGTCCGGGATATTGATCCAAGAGGTTCCTGTTATTTTTGCCTACTGCTAGTTAGCAGAAAGTATATTGTGGTTATTTTAGTTGATGATTTGTTGGAATTTGTATTGCAGGGAAGACACTTGGTTTTGTAGTGTTGTTAGGATATATATATTTTTTTTTTCCTTCTCTGTTGTGCATTTATTTTAGAGTTGGAAATTTTGTTGTTGGGATGGCAGAAAGCTTATCCTACTCCTGAAGTTACTCCAGTGGGTCGTGGCCGTGGTCGCGGTGCTGTTACTGAGGATAGATCTCATCAGTTTATTCTTGGAAGTCCTATGGCAAGGTTTAGAATGGAGGGTGAACAGATGGGGTTAACTGGCAGAGAACTTGCTCAGTTTGTTACTGACTGTGAAAACAGATTATTGAGGCAGAAAGAGGTTGAAGCCGAGATAGCTTTGAAAGAGCGAGAACTGCAGCTGAGAATGCAGGCGTCTTCATTTAGTCATGGGGATAGTCAGGAGTTTGAGAGGGTCAAACTTGACATGCCATTTTTTGAAGATGGTGATGATATTGATAGCTATCTTTGTCAGTTCGAACGTCTCGCAAAGTTGCAGGATTGGAAGCCGAGTACTTGGGCAGTGCGATTGGGCGCTTTGTTTGAAAGGCAAGTCAAGAGAGGTTTATACTGGTTTGTCGGAGGATGAGGTGCACAGTTATACTGTTCTGAAAACTGCTCTGTTAAGGCATTACCAGATTTCAGCGGAGACTTATCGTCACAAATTTCGCAGAGTTCGGAAAGAACCAGGAGAGACTTACCAGCGTTATGTGGCAAAACTGAAGTTGTGGGGTGGAAAGGTGGCTACAGTTGTCAGAACGTAGAGCTACTTTTGATGAACTTCTGGATTTAGTGCTCATGGAACAGTTTTTGGAGAGTTTGTCGGCGGATTTGGCAACTTTCATCCGGGAGAGAAAACCGAAGTCTGTGCAAGAGGCTGCAGATTTGGCCGAGATATACTCTGAAGCTCACAGGGGAAGGAATGAAGTTAGTAAAGTGGGACTACCTTCTGGTTCAAGGGGTTCAGTAGGCCAGAAACTGGGTTTTTTTCAAAACCCAGCAAGAAATCATGTGTCATCACTGCAAGAAAAGGGGACATAAAAAAGTGGATTGTTTTCTTTTGAAAAAAGAAAAGGAAAAATCATCAGGGATAAAAGCAGTCATTACAACCATGCGACTGGGTTCACATGATTCTAGTCATGTTGATGAATTGTGTCAGACTTGTTCGGAAAAACCTTTTGTGCCAAGATGTACGGCTAAAGTTGGGTCAAAGGAAATTGAGGCTTTGAGAGATACAGGGGCAGAACTTTTTGTGGTGAAGAAAGATTTGGTGGCTGAGAATCAGTTGACGGGAGAGACACTGAAAGTCATGTTGGCAGATTCCAGTAGTGGACAGGAACTACCTATTGGGTGGATAGATATTCAGTCTCCATTTTTCACAGGAGCTACCAAGGCTGTACTGATGGAAAACCCAGTGGTAGATTTACTCATTGGAAACAAGGCAGTTGGTCGGGATGGAGAGGAAGTGTCTGTACCTGTGTACAAAGCGGGGAAGTCGGTGTCGGTATTGACTCGGGCTCAGGCAGCGAAACAGAAAAAGCCATTTGTTCCTTTGAAGCCTTCTGCTGAAGCGATAGGAAATGTGAGTCCGGATGAATTGAAGAAGGCTCAACAGAATGACAAAACCTTGGAAAAGTTTTGGGATCTGGCAAAGGAGGGAAAACCTAGAAACTCTGGAAAATCTGGGCAGGTAGTGTTTGAAGAAAGTCGGGGGATACTCTACCGACAGTATATTGGAAAAGATGGTTTCATACAAACAGGTTGTTGTACCTGTGTGTTTCCGTCGGGACTTGATGAGGATTGCGCATGAATCATTGATGGGAGGTCACTTGGGAACGAAAAAGACTCTCGAAAGGTGCTGGCAGCAGTTTTTTTTCTGGCCAGGAATTTGTGCTGATGTCAGACGATACTGTCTTTCTTGTGATGTGTGTCAGAAAATGACTCCTAAAGGGAAAACAAAGAAGGTTCCTCTGGTCAGAATGCCATTGATTGACACTCCTTTTCGTAGGGTGGCAATTGATTTGGTTGGTCCTATAATTCCAGCATCTGAAAGTGGGAACCGCTATGTACTGACAGTTGTGGACTATGCTACTCGTTACCCTGAAGCGGTACCTTTGAAGAGTATTGAAGCTGAACGTGTGGCCGAGGCTTTGTTTGAAATCTGGACGAGAGTGGGCATACCATCTGAAGTGTTGACTGACAGAGGGACTCAATTCACTAGCTCTGTTATGAGTCAGATAAATCGACTTTTGTCTATCAGAGGTCTGACGACAACTCCGTACCATGCACAGTGCAATGGGTTGGTGGAAAGGTTTAATGGTACTCTCAAAACAATGCTGAAGAAGTTGTGTGTCAAGAGCAGCCAAAACTTTGGGATCGTTTTCTTCCTGCTCTTCTTTTCGCTTACCGTGAATCTCCTCAGGAAAGTCTTGGATTTTCACCCTTTGAACTTCTGTATGGTCGTACTGTCAGAGGGCCACTCATGGTTTGAGACAGGCATGGACTGATGAGGAAGCTGCTGATGAAGTCAAAACTACTGCACAATATGTTGTTGATTTGCGGAATCGCATTGAGGAAACTTGCAAACTGGCTCAGGAAAATTTGAAGAAGGCGACCGCTCGATATGCCAAATATTTTGACCGAAAAGCTAGTCCTCGTTCATTCAAACCTGGAAGCAAAGTTCTTTTGTTGTTGTCCCCCAAACACAACAAACTTCAGGTCTGTTGGCAGGGTCCATATGAAGTGGTGGAGAGAGTTGGAGAAGCTGACTACAGGGTCAGGGTGGCAGGCAGGGTAAAACTGTATCATGCAAATTTGCTGAAACAGTATGTTGAGAGGCCAGATGGAGGGAAACAGGAGGCGGTTTCAGCTGTTCAAGTTGCAGTTGTTGTGGAGGAAGGAGGAGAGGATGGACTTGGGAAAGATTTCCGGAAGTTCCTATGTGTTCACTAGGAAAAGAGGAGTCTTTGGCGGGACATCCAGTTTGGTCCGACATTGTCTGATAAACAGAGGCATCAGGCGACTCAGGTAGCTGAGTGTTTTGAAAGGGTCGTGACTGATCTTCCTTTGCAGACTGACTTGGGTGAGTTTGAGTTGAAGCTCCTGGAAACTACTCCTATTAGGGTGAAACAGTACCCGCTGCCTCATTCAAAGCAGACTGTTGTTCGCAAGGAAGTGAGGAAATGTTAAAGCTTGGGGTGATTGAACCAGCTTGTTCTCCCTATAGTTCTCCTATAGTTTTGGTGTCAAAGAAGGATGGAAAGGTTCGCTTCTGTGTTGACTACCGGAAATTGAACAGTGTCACCGAGTTTGATACTGAGCCACTTCCAGATACCGAGTATCTGTTCAGTCAATTGAGCCAGGCCAAATACCTGTCCAAGCTGGATTTATCAAAGGGATATTGGCAGATTCCAATCAAACCAAGACAGAGCAAAAACTGCATTTTGCACACCACGGGGTCAGTTTCAGTGGAAAGTCATGCCTTTTGGGTTGCAGAATGCTGTTGCAGTTTTTAGTAGAATGATGCGGCGGCTGCTTGAACCATTGGAAAGAACTGACTGATGTACAAAATTTCATGGATGACATCATCATCGCCACTAAAACCTGGGAATCACATCTTGATGCTCTACAGGCAGTCTTTCAAAGGTTGCTGGAGGCAAATCTGTCTGTTCGTCCTTCCAAATGTTTCATTGGATTTGAAGAATTGGAATTTTTGGGTCACAGGGTTGGTCAAGGTGTTTTGAAACCAACAGAGGACAAAGTTGAGAAGATCCGTAGTGCTCCAATTCCTACGACAAAGAAAGAAGTCAGGTCATTTTTGGGTTTGGCAGGCTATTATCGCCGATTCGTTCCAAATTTTTCTGTTCTGGCAGCTCCTTTGACTGATCTGACAAAGAAAAATCAACCAAATCGTATCTGTGGAGTGACAGTTGTCAGAAAGCATTCCGCACAATGAAGCAACACTTGTGCAGTGAACCGGTAGTACTTCTACCAAATCCGGATGCTCCTTTTGTTCTACGAACTGATGCTTCAAATGTTGGTTTGGGTGCAGTTTTGCTACAAGAAAGAGATGAGGTTTTTTATGTCCAGTGCATTATGCTAGCCGGAAACTGTCCCAAGCTGAGCAGAATTATGCTACTGTGGAGTTGGAATGTTTGGCTGTTGTGTGGGCTGTTGGGAAGTTTGAGTCCTACTTGTACGGACAACATTTCACTCTTCAAACGGATCATCAACCTCTTGCTTTCCTGCAGAAAGCAAAACTCTCCAACAGTCGGTTGATGAGGTGGGCTTTGTTGTTACAAAGTTACTTCTACACAGTACAGGTGATTCCTGGCAAGGAAAATGTGGGAGCTGACTATCTCAGTCAAGCGTTTCCTGTGGAAAGTTGAACAATTCAGTTTGATTCTCGGTTGTGAATGAAACTGTGTAGTTTTCATCTTTAGCAAGGGGGGTGTTGTCAGGGTCAAAGTCCTGATCCAGTTTTTTTATTTTGATAGGTCCGTTTCCAGGTCCAATTTTTTATTTTCCAGTTGTCGGCAAGTTTCGCCGCGGTGAAAATTGATAAATGGCCTGTCCCATGTGTAAGATTTGCATAAGGGTGTAGTAGGTGGTAAGTTGTGTTGGTTCAGTAATATTAGTTGATTGTGGTTAACGCTTTTTTCCCCCTATGAATTAGGATGGTCCTGGAAGGAGGGTTTGTCAGACTTGCAGACGACACTTTACTACTAGCGAGAGTAGGAACAAGATGTGTGTTTGACACAGAGATTTTGTGAAAGTATAATTTTGTGTCATATTCATTTTTTTTTTTGGTTAAATATATGTAATTTGAAGACCTGTGTCAGTCAAAAACTGAACTGGAAACGAAGGAATCATCAATTTCTAATTTGTTGAAAGATTTAAACATTGGATCTTTACTGTAGTAGTACAGTAAATTCTTTTGGCCAAAGTGTGTTTGACACAGATATTTTGCTTTGCAGTAGTAGTACTGTGATAACTATCTTGTGAATGTGAGCAAGGTCCTGTCACGGAATAGTATGGTGAGTGTAGGAAATTCTTGTTGGTTTGGTTTTTTTGTTTAAATTGTGGTTAAATTAAAATATGACATTTTATTGTAGTGTAAGAGTTGTTAAATAGTTGGTATGTGGGTTGGTATTTGTGCGAATGAATAATTTTGTGAAGGGCATGTTGTACAATTAGTAATGTGATAATATGTAATTGATTTTAATAATAAATATATTTTATTTTAAAGTTGGAAGTTGTAGAATACCAAGGGTTCTGCACTGCTGGAGAGACTGCTGAGACTTTCCTAAATATATTATTTGTTGTTTACAGGTTATTTGATGGTGGAATTCAGATTGGAGACTAGTATTGTCTTATTGTTTTGATGTTGACTGGAAGGACTGAAAGTATAGCAAGATTTAAAGGATAGGAAGATAATAGGTTATTAGATTGTTGATGGGTGGGTTATGGTTTGGGTATTTTCCCATGTTTTTGTTGACTGAGCTGACAATTGGCTTGGTCCATAACCAAAAGAAAGTTAATAGAAACTATATGGAGGAAGCCCCTGTACTTCCAGATTTGTTGCTGTTGCGGTTGCGGTTGCTGTTCATGATGCTGCCATGCGGGTGTCGTTGAAGTGGGTCTCGGCTACGCTACAGTCAGGGTTCTCAAGTTACGCTACTTGGAGGAGGAACTGTGTGTGTGTGCCGGTGAACAGTGGGTTCTGCATCTGAGTTCAAGACATCCTAGGACTGGAGACTACTGCATCTACACAACAGAAAAAATTAGCTAAGTAAAACTTTGGTCTTTGGACTCTAAGACTATATTGTTGGCTATGATGAGAGCGACTCCGGGTCGCTAGTATTGGTTGTTTTATTTTGGTTATGGTGGGGTGCTAAAAAAATTAATGATAAATAAATATTGTGAAATTTAAAGTTTGTGTGGTCACCCTAATTGTGAGAATGTTTGTTTAAATATTGTCCTGTTCTATGCTTTAAATCTATTACCTGTTAGAGGTAAACCAAATTCTTGGAGAAGAATAATTTTGCACAGACTCTATTATAATACCCTAGACTACTGGGAGAGCTGTGACATACACTTATATAACAAAACGCCAAAGCACAGTTTCTAATCTTATGTCTCTGTTCATAATATGACGGGTTCAAACTTGCTATGTTAGCCACAGTGAACACATTTCTGAGCCAATCAGCACCACATTTGGCACATAGCATCCAGACTGCAGCCCTAAGAGGTCCAGTGGAGACTTGACCCTACGCAAAAAAAAAAAAGCTTGCATATGCTACTGATCATCATTAAAAAAAAAAATAAATAAAGAAATCAACTATTCATTACCTGTTGCCACATCTTCCTCTTTGGGTAACAATGGATTTCTTGACACCACAGTCTCTTGTGCTGAAACATACATGAAGCAAGTTTCTAAAAAAAAATGAAGAAAACCAGTAGGCTATAACAGTAACATAAACAAACAAACAACAAAACACACAATAAACAAGACAGAAAGATAATACATAAGTAAAGTGCTCAGCTGCAAAATTATTCAGTTTTTCTCTTAACACAGATACTGACCACAACCATGGTGTGCACACAGATTCTCTCTTTCTCTCTCCACCTCACCAACACACTGATTACATCATTTGATCAAAACACCCCCTCCTCCCCACCTCTCTCTCGGTCATCTCCGAACTTTCAAATATCTTTCACCTGCTGAAAATGTATTTTATCAATTATTGCACGGTCTTTCACCTCTTGAGAATGATTAATAGTTATCAATGAATGCACTAACAGTAATACATTAGTCTGCTCATTTAATTGATAAGACAATTTAGGAAGTATGTAAATCAACATTTTTGCTGATCTATACTGCTAGGGTAGTATCACATGTAATAGGCCAAAGAATAGGGTTGTAATCTCTATAACATAGTGGGAGAAGACATTGTGACTACAATATATACTATCACAGAGTAGGCCTATGTAATCACTTTGTTAAAGCGGAAACCATCAACACCTTGATATATCTACTGGACAAACATTGGTCACAGTATATCTAGTATCTACTCAACAAACTTTACCATAGAATGATTTAGGCCAGAAACATTCTAAGCATGTTCATGGGTGCGACAAAATAACAGGCTAAAGGCTTCAAAGCGTACAAGTACAAACTGAACCAATGCTATAAAACCAAACCTGAAATATGTGTGTATGTACTGTGTTTTCACAGCCTCAGTTCTACATCTTCACATCACACAAGCTTTTGCCTGAATGTTTTCTGGAAGCAGCATAAAATCATCAAATGCTGCTAACAATGAAAGGAAATGAAGTGTAAGGAGACTGACAGTGGGACAGAAAGAAGTAGTTATCACCCATGGGCTCCACAACACTGAAAACATATCTATACTATCAACATACACTTGTGTGTTGTGTAAGTGTATATGTGTATGTATGTGCGTAGGCTATTTGTGATTCAGTTTTTAACATTTGAGTTCAACACTATTAACACAATAAAAGGTACAATACAGAGAAAAGCTGACAAGACAGGTGCCTCTGTTTCACTACATTGTAGTAGATGAATGAATAGTTGGAAAGAAAAAATAAAGAAAAGGCAAAATACTCACACTCTCAAGTCTAGGTGCTGCTTGAATCTGTTCCGTGCACTGAAAAAGACAAAAAATATATAATATCGATCATAAGACATTGTTTAGCACCCCACCCCCCAAAAAAAAACACACACACACACAGAGGAAAATGCACTTTAGTATTAGCATGTAACATCATATAACTTGTTTTGTTTGAATTCCTTCAGATATTATAACTGTGCATATCAGTAGAGGAACACCTTCATTTTATACTGGAAAAAACATCATTAGTATCTATTAGTATAATTAGTAGTAATAGTACAAAAAAATCATCACAAACATTGGTAGTTTGACTACTTCACAATTCGTTTTGGAGGTAGTAATCCAATAATCCACACTCTAGAGCTACAGAAAGGGTATGATTTCAAGACTTACTATCAATTAGGACTAATGTTCTTCTACTTTGCAGGAATCATATTACACGCAAGACACGACACAATGACACACATACAGCCAGAGAGAGAGAGTCAGTCTCACTCTCAGTTACACACTGATCATTGATTACACTTTTACAGTGTCATGTTAGCCTGTCAAAAGAAAAAAAAATAATAATGATGAAAGTTGTCACAGTCTGACATTAAATCTCTCCATTGTTTTGTTGCGCACCCACCGTACTGTGCCGCACGCTACG
>JADBJO010007988.1:92495-94995 GCA_016801955.1 Conus betulinus
AAGAAGGGATGGTGGAGGAGGGTCATTATGCTGAACCTCAAACAAAGGGAGAGGCGGGAATACTGGTCCACTGGTTGGACCTCACAGAAAAGGACAAAGTGAAGACGAGGTCAGATGATCATGATTGAAATGGTAAAGGAGCATGAGAGGAAGGCCAAACACTGGAGAGAAGAGACAGACCAAGAAAAACACTGGAGAGACAGGCCGATACAAACACTGGTGAGACAGGCCGAGACACAAACACTGGAGAGACACAGGCGATACAAACACTGGAGAGACAGGTCGAGACAAACACTGGAGAGACAGGCCGAGAGAGACACACACTGGAGAGACAGACCGAGACAAACACTGGAGAGACAGGCCGATACAAACACTGGAGAGACAGGCCGAGACAAACACTGGAGAGACAGGCCGAGAGACACACACTGGAGAGACAGACCGAGACAAACACTGGAGAGACAGGCCGATACAAACACTGAAGAGACAGGGCCGATACAAACACTGGAGAGACAGGCCGAGACAAACACTGGAGAGACAGGTCGAGACAAACACTGGAGAGACAGGCCGATACAAACACTGGAGAGACAGGCCGAGACAAAACACTGGAGAGACAGGCCGAGACAAACACTGGAGAGACAGGCCGAGACAAACACTGGAGAGACAGAGAGAGACAGACCGAGACAAACACTGGAGAGACAGACCGAGACAAACACTGGAGAGACAGACCGAGAGACAAACACTGGAGAGACAGACCGAGACAAACACAGAGACACAGACACAAACACTGGAGAGACAGACCGAGACAAACACTGGAGAGACAGACCGAGAGACAGACCGAGACAAACACTGGAGAGACAGACCGAGACAAACACTGGAGAGACAGACCGAGACAAACTGGAGAGACAGACCAGACAAACACTGGAGAGACAGACCGAGAGAAACACTGGAGAGACAGACCGAGACAATTACTGGAGAGACAGGCCGAGAGACAAACACACTGGAGAGACAGACCGAGCCACCGAGGACAGAGAGGTGACCAGAGAGCAGACAGCAGATCTCTTCAAAGTGTGCAGAGCCATCAAAATAAAATATCAACCATAACAAGAGAAACAAATCAACAGAAACCAAGGCCAAAAAGCCTTTTTTCTGAATGTCAGGTTTTTATGTTTATATTTCGTTCTTCTTTCTTTTCTTTTCTTTTTGTTTGTCTTTGTTTTTTTTTTGTTTTTTTTTTTTTTTTTTTTTTTGGGGGGGGGTCTTAGAGTTTTTTTTTATTTACTTTTTATTCATTCGTTCATTTATTTACATATTTGTTTATTTTATTTCTTACACATCATCTATTTTCTTTCTTTCTTTCTTTATTCGTTCATTCATTTATTTAGTTATTTTCCGTTGTTGTTACATTTGCATTTTGAACTTATTGGGCATGTATCGCACATGAATCTTCCTCTGTCTCTGTCGCCGTCTCCGTCTGTCTGCCGGTCAGTTGGTCTGTCTGTCTGTCTGTCTGTCCGTCTGCTTACCAGTTTCTTCTCTCTCTCTCTCTCTCTCTCTCTCTCTCTCTCTCTCTCTCTCTCTTTTACCGATGCTGCTGTTATTTCGCTGGCACCCCCCCCCTCCTCCACTGGCATCTCCACTGACATCTGTACTGACATCTCCACTGACATCTCCACTGGACATCTCAACTGAAATCTCCACTGACATCTCACTGACAGTATTGGAGGCCTTGGTCAGGATGACATGGGTGGAGAACGGGTCGCCATCTTTCCCTGTCAATTTTCTAGGAGCTGTCCTAGAGCAAACACCACATCAATGGTTCCTCAGTCATTCGTGAAGCCACACTGGCCCTCTGGCAAAAGCTCTTGTTCAAAGGTGTGTTATTAGGCCGTTCAGCAGAATCCTGGCAAGTTTCTTGCCTGCTGTGGAAAGGAGGGATATGCCTCAATGATGTCACAAGCTGGATGTTCCCTTTACGTTTGTACCTCAGTCTGTCGGTCGCTTCCTTTAGAGGACCAGGTAAGCTGCTAAACAAGAGCTGTCTTCACAGCAATACCCCCACCAGTCTCACGCCCCTCTGAACTTCCTCTTCCGCTCCAAAAAAAGGTATAGTCAAACCCCGTTTACAAAGTTCGCTGTCCAGCAAGCCAGGTCGCACTCAAAGCTGCGATGTCGATGTTATACTGGGGGTGTTCTTTTCTTATTAGAGATGTTAAGGGTGAAAAGAACAATCTTCATATTCTTAATCTTGGAGGTTTGACCGCTGTAGTAGGGTCTCTCCAGCTGCGGTAGGCAGACCAGGGAAACGATGGAGCAGGCAATGTTTAGGGCACCATTTCTAGCCCCTTCCTCATGCTGTGAAGGTGAGCAGTGCTATCCAGCAAAGGTCTACTCACTCGCTCAGGGAGGCTGCCAAACCCACCACTGCTCCAGTTCAGTGGAGACTGACCAGAAGGCCTGAGTGCCTGTGTAGAAGGTTTGTGGCTACAACTGCCTCTATACC
>JADBJO010007989.1:7500-10000 GCA_016801955.1 Conus betulinus
GATCATCACCATCATCATACTAACAGAATTCAGAGGGTACACTATATGCACATGATCAATAATTAAGGGGGAAATATTTGCGTTAAGCATATGATAGCAGAAGTGAACTCCTTCATAAACTAAACCATAACAACACAAACGTTTTTCACCAAACTAGATTGCCTCTCTTTGCGACTGTGTTCATTTCATGTGTCATTTTTCAGCCGTCTGTGTAGCTTTAATCCTATCCAATTTCCTCCCCAAAAACTGTGAAGAGAATCTTCAGTTGCTACAAAAGACTTCGTTGTTGTTGAGCTTTGTTTTCACTAACAAATCAATGTTAGGCCTGACACGTTTAGAATAAGTCTTTACAAATGGTTTGAAGCCCTTCGTTTTCTTAGGGTTTTCTCTCTCTGTCTGCTCGGGGGGTCTGTCTACCTCCTCTGACTATCAGAAGCTTATTTTGCAAATTTGTTTCAGACACAGTGATCAGTGAATGTAAGCAAATAGCATGTACAGTGTATGCATATCAATAAAAGTTCACACACACACACACACACACACACACACACACACACACACACACACCCACACACACACACACACACACACACACACCAAAAAGAGGAGAAGATGAAAGTGATTTCTGTGACTGTGTCCTCAGTGCATCAGTTTTAGTTCAGTTTTTGTGTACAGTTTCATCCCACTACGATTCTTCATATGTCGTGATCCCTGAAAACCTCATATTCTTCCAGTTGACCAAATGTTGCACAGTACACAAAAAATAATCATGTTATTTTCATTTATGCAGGATAAACAGGACGACTTTGAAACTAAAAAGGACTGCAGGAAGTTGAACATTCCAGAGTTACTGTTTCACATTGTTTTAAAGACAACACATCAGTAATCTGCATATATTAAATGGATGAATCTGTCCCTGTCTCTGCGACTCTCTCTGTCTCTGTCATTAGTTTTTTCTGTCTCTCTTGTGTGTCTCTTTCTGTCTGTCTGTCTGTCTGACTGTCTGTCTGTCTGTCTGTCTCTCCATCTCTCTTTCCTCTCTCTCTCTCTCTCTCTCTCTCTCTCTCTCTCTCTCTCTCTCTCTCTCTCTCTCTCGCTCTCTCTCGCGCTCTCTCCACTCATTTTATCTCTTTCTCTCTCTCTCTCATCCACCTGTGGTTATTTTATCTCTTTCAAAACCCAATGAAGCATCAAGTCGTGTAATCTAACCTAGAGGGCAAGGAGTAAAACGGATAGCTTGGAGGGGAGAAATATAAGAAAGAAAGAAAGGAAGAAGAAACAACAACAACAACAACAACAACAAACAACAACAACAAAAAACCACCTGACCAGCATTCCTCATTACCAATTCCTGGCTTCAACTTCCGCATCACTCTATCTTCTCTGACCTTTTACCTCTTAATCGTTTAATCAGGCTTTAAAAAAAAAGGAAAAACGCTAGATACAGAAACAAAACGAAACATTTCGAGTAGGGAGCACACTCAATTCACTAGGGTATTATCCCAGCAAAATAGTTTCCTATTAAAACAGCAGACTGTCGAAGGATGCGATTATCTTCTCTCGCGAAGAGTTAATTATTACATGACATGATTATTTTCCTTTGAACCCGCAAATTGTCACACGTAACAGACTCAGTTTATTTTCACTCTAGAACAGATAGTAATCACGAAAACAGCTGATTATCCAGGCTAAAGCAGTTATCTTCCAACGCAAAGTTGTCAGTCTATTTCCTTTTTTCCATGTTTGTTCGTTTTGTTTTGTTTTCTAACCTTCCTATTGTCTCCATTCTATTTCCTTTTTTTTCCATGTTTGTTCGTTTTGTTTTGTTGTCTAACCTTTCTATTGTCTCCATATTTTAACAGTTCCCTGGGTGATTTTTGGAGAAAGGTCATTGGATCTTGATATAGGATTATGCTGGTGAATCTAGTTTTCTATCTTTACTGATGTGAGCAGGCCTTCGTTTGGTGCTATGTGGTGTTGGATGGTTTGATGGACTGGTTCCATGGCGATGTGATCAAGTATCTGGTGTGTGGTATTTCGCGGTAAAATCTCATAGCTTGGATTCTTCTTTGCAGATACGTTGTGAGGGTTTATCTCTTGCCTGCACACAGGAAGATTGAACGTACCATGAAGCTGATCTTACGCTTCACAGAGTTTGTTTTTTTTCTTATATTCCATACTCATCATAGCTACCAATCACTGACAATAGAGTAATCTCAATGAAAACAACTGATTATAGGAGAGGGAAAGGGATGGAGCAGTGAGACAGGTTATTATCGTTTTATAAGTTGTTCCTGCGAAAACAGCGACTTATGGAATGAAAATAATTTTCCCATAAAAAACACCTTTGTCATCGAAAGCGTGTGTATATATGAAAACAATGAATTCTTCTGAACTGAATGTAGGTTTAGTATACAACAGCTGATTGTCATTGAAAAATTCTGTTGTCTTTGAAAAATTTCTGTTGCTTTGAATGCAGTGGGGGGGGGGGGGGGGGGGG
>JADBJO010007989.1:35000-40000 GCA_016801955.1 Conus betulinus
GTGTGCAGTTATTAGAGCTGTCTGTCTCTGTCTGTCTGTCTGCCCTGCCTGCTGTCTGTCTGTCTGTCTGTCTGTCTGTCTGTCTGTCTGTCTGTCTGTCTCTCTCTCTCTCTCTCTCTCTCTCTCTCTCTCTCTCTCTCTCTCTCTCTCTACCACCACAACACCACCACAACAAAAAACAACAAAAGAAACAAAACAAGAAAAAAGAATGAAGAAAAAGAAAATACATGAAAATAATATATAAATGAACGAAACAACAAACTAAGAAATAAGTAATTGAGTGAATAAGCAAATAAATGAATGAATGAAATAAATAAATAAATAAATAAATAAATAAATAAATAAATTTGATTATAATCAATTAATCAATTAAAAAAAAAACTAACACATCTTTTTTTTTTTTTTTTTTATTCCGCTTTGATCATGCTCAGATCCCACACACACTCCCTCCCTCTTGACACCTGACCTGGGTATGTCCTGACGTACTCCTTTCAGGCAAATGGCAAACAGCTTTCCATTTCCCTCAGTCTGCACTTGCTGTACTCTTTTCTTTCGGTTTTCCTTTTTTTCTTTTTTACAACTCTTACATTTCCCTTCACTCTGCACTTGCTTTTGTACTCTGTTCTTTCGTTTTCTTTTTAGGACCACTTTTTTTTTTTTTTCTCATCTAAGGTTCCGTTGTGTTGGGCGGTGCAGTAAACCCACCATCTCCTTCCTTCTGCACTTGGTTTGTAACTCTTTTCTTTCTTCTTTTTGTTTCAGTTTAGCAGCACGTTTTTTTTTTTTTTTTTTTTTTTTTTTTTTTTTTTTTTTTTCCTTCTTCCAAGGTTCCCTCGTGTTGGGCGGGTGCAGCAAATCCACCATTCCCAGATCGTGAGATACGACATGGCTGCCAAGTGTTGTGTCCACTGGTTTCAGCAAGGTGGCTGAGACTGGCAGCAGTCATAAAAGGAATTGATGCAGCAGCTGCAGCAGCAGCAACAACAGTAGTAGTAGTAGTAGTAGTAGTAGCAGTAGCAGTAGTAGTAGTAGTAGTCGTCGTCGTAATCGTATTAGTAATAGTAGTAGTAGTAGTGCCAGCAGCAGCAGCAGCAGCAGCAGCAGCAGTAGTAGTAGTAGTAGTAGTAGTAGTAGTAGTGGCAGCAGCGGCAGCGGCAGCAGCAAGAGTAGAAGCAGCACTTGAAGTAATAGTAGTAGTAGCTGCAGCAGCAGCAGCAAGAGAAGTAGTAGCAGTAGTAGTAGTAGTAGTAGTAGTAGTAGCAGTAGTAGTAATCGTAGAAGCAGTAGCGGTAACAGCAGCAGCAGCAGCAGCAGCAGTAGTGGTAGCAGTAGCAGCAGTAGCAGTAATCGTAATAGAACTGTAGTAGCAGCAGCAGCAGTAGCAACAGTAGTAGCAGCAGTAGAGTAGAGTAGTAGTAGTAGTAGTAAGTAGCAGTAGCAGTAGTAGCAGCAGCAGCAGTAGTGGTAGTAGTAGCAGCAGCAGTAGCAGTAATCGTAATAGAACTGTAGCAGCAGCAGCAGTAGCAGCAGCAGCAGTAGTGGTAGTAGTATCAGCAGTAGCAGTAATCGTAATAGAACTGTAGTAGCAGCAGCAGCAGCAGCGTGCAGCGCAGCAGCAGCAGTAGTGGTAGTAGTATCAGCAGTAGCAGTAATCGTGATAGAACTGTAGTAGCAGCAGCAGCAGTAGCAGCAGCAGCAGTAGCAGCAGCAGCAGCAGTAGTGGTAGTAGTAGCAGCAGTAGCAGTAATCGTAATAGAACTGTAGCAGCAGTAGCAGCAGCAGCAGCAGCAGCAGCAGCAGCAGCAGCAGCAAGTAGCTGTGATAGTAGAAGCAGTAGTTACTCTCTGGTCGTTACCAGAAGCGGCAACAGCATTTACATGGGATGAGGTAGTCTGTCACTATCAGGGGGAAAAAAGACAACAACAACAAAAGCAGCAGGCAAGGCAGTTAGTTTTCAACAAGGAGGCCAGCTGCCTGGATACTCTCTCTCTCCCTCTCTCTCTCTCTCTCTCTCTCTCTCTCTCTCTCTCTCTCTCTCTCTCTCTTTCTGTGTCTGTCTGTCTGTGTGTGTCTCTCTCTCTGTCTCTTGTCTCTCTCTCTCTCTCTTGTCTCTGTCTGTCTCTCTCTCTCTCGCTGATCTCTCTCTCTCTCTGTCTGTGTCTCTCTCTCTCTCTCTCTCTCTCTCTCTGTCATTTGGTATGTCTCCCCTCTCGCTCTGGTTGTGTGTGTTGTGTGTGTGTGTGTGTGTGTGTGTGGCGTGCGCGCGTGCTCTCTTTCTTGCGTGCATGCGTGTGTGTGTGTGTGTGTGTGTGTGTGTGTGTGTGTGTGTGTGTGTGTGTGTGTGTGTGCATTCCCCCAGAGAGACAGTGGCTACTAACAGCATAACTTCATTAGAACTTATTCGATAGGCATCCACGGACATCAAAGAGTCGGCCATTACCCATGTCCCCCTTTCTTTCTTTCTGTTCCTTCTTTTTTTTCTTTCTTTCTTTCTTTATCTATCTGTTACTGTACTACATTGGCAACCTTGTGTCACCGGCTTGGGCTGCCTCGCACATCTCCTTAATGCCATACCCCTGCCTTCATTTCCTGGACACTCTGATATCATTCTGTGTCTTTTATGTCTTGCAACTCAAAGAATTGGATGACTGATTCGAGGAAAGATGTAAAGGTAGAGACAGGAGAGGAGGAAGAGGAGTAGAAGATGAGCGGGATTCCGGATGGGTAAGTGCGCATATATCTATCTATTTATTTATTTATTTATTTATTTTATTTGGTTGTTTGTTTCATTTTATTGATTCGTTTGTTTATTTATGCAATTGTTGATTAATTTATTCTTTTATCTGTCTCTCAAACTATTCAATCATTTATTTATTCATCCATCGTATCTGTTGGCTATACACTTATTTATTCATTCATTTTTTGTGTTTATTTACCTATTTGTATGCTTTTGTTTGTTTGTTTGTTTTTTTTTTTTTTTTTACTGGATATCTGTTATTTGTTCATTTCTACACACACAAGCACAGACACAGACAGACACAAACATACACACACACACACACACACACACACACACACACACACACACACACACACACGCACACATCATACATATATATATATATATATATATATATATATATATATATATATATATATATATCTATCTCTATCTCTCTCTCTCTCTCTCTCTCTCTCTCTCTCTCTATATATATATATATATATATATATATATATACATATACATATATATCGTGGGCATCCTTCAGTCTCGTAAGACTATGGAGTTGCGCTCTAGGTGTCTATTGTGGTACAGCGACGGGTGTGGCTGGCCAGTCCAACGCGGGAATGACAGTCCCTGTGGGGCACACATACATGTTCTTTTTTTTCTATCCCTCTATCCATCTATCTGTCTATCTATCTATCCATGTATCTCTCTATTATGTCTGTCTGTCTGTCTGTCTGTCTGTCTGTCTGTATGTATGTATGTATGTATGTGTTTGTTGATTCAGTATTGTAAAGAAAGATAGGGCTTTCAATGAAAATACTTTTTGACGAAAGTCAGACCAAATGCACGATCTGGTCCAAGGACGAATCCATCAACTTAACGCGGGGATCTAGGTTCTTATCCTGATCAAGGATTTCATCCAGTATCGTTTTGATCTTTGTGGAGGTCTACGCTCTTCTTCAGGTCTTTCCGATTTTTCTGTCAATTTATGTCGACCACGGTATCTAAAAAAAAGAAATCTCTTTTGATGAAAGAAGAAGATGAAGAAGATATAGAAGAAGAAGAAGAAGAAGAAGAAGAAGAAGAAGAAGAAGAAGAAGAAGAAGAAGAAGGAGGAGGAGGAGGAGGAGGAGGAGGAGGAGGAGAAGAGAAGAGCAGAAGAAGAAGAAGAAGAAGATAGATGATGATGATGATGATGATGAGATGAAGAAGAGAAGAAGAAGAAGAAGAAGAAGAAGAATTCTTGACGTGGATGCTGCATACTAAGAAAAGCCAGTTACCAAGACAATGACTTCAAATGACTGCAAGAGAAAACAAACTGGGAGAAGCCTGGATGGATGCGAACCGAGGGACCTACATCCGAGAACGAGATCTGTTTCGCTGTCACGGTAGGTTGACACGACACTGCGCTCTGCTACTAAAAAAAAAATGATATTTTTGAATTGTCTTACTACGATCTGTACGCGTTTTGCGTTTTGTATTCCTTATTTGTGATTTGTTCTTAAGTTTTGTAAAAAATATGTATTCAGCAAAAGAAAAAAAAAAAGGGAAAAAAATCTGAAATAAATGTTAGCGAACCGCCAAGACAAAGCGTGGACAAACGAGCCACAAGATATAAAACACGACGCGTTTCGACCTCTTAGGTCTTCTTCAGGCAAGACACAAACAAACAGGACAATGAAAAATGAACGAATTTTTCACTTAGCTTAGATCTCTTCAGCGGCCAAGGTAGGCAGGCTGTTCCTCTTGGCGGCTCGCTAACATTTATTTAAGATTTGTTTAGATTTCCGCCTGCAGTCGTCTCACTTTTACAACTAGAAAAAAAAAATGTAAAGGACCTAGAATCCGGTATGTCCATTGCTGACAATGTGATTCGCTTGGGGCACCAGTGCACTAGATATTTACTATATGTTTTCAGTCTTCATGACAGTTAAGAGCATTTAGTTTGCGTTTACCTTGAGGATTTTCGACCAGAATTCCAGTGCAGGTCTATGGTATTACGAGGACACGGGCTGGTCAAACCCTTTCGAAGCGGCTTTCGACGAAGGATATAAAGTTGAATGCACTCTGGAAGGTCGTGTCTTCTACAACACGCAGAGTCATCAAATGAAATGCGGCTCCCGGAAGCTTTATGACAAAATCTTGTCGTGACGCTGTGTCTGTGGTGTGGTTTTGACTGGGAGACCAGGACTGAGAGATGAGTGGGGTATGTGTGTGAGTGTGTGGTGTGTGTGTGTGGTGTGTGTGTGTGTGTGTGGTGTGTGTGTGTGTG
>JADBJO010007989.1:52500-55000 GCA_016801955.1 Conus betulinus
ATGGACACAACGTCATTGTTATTGTCGTTGACAGAACCTTGAAGAGAATTTTTCTTCTTCTTAACTTTGAAATGGCTGCAGGAGATAAACTTTCAGCAAAAAAGAGAACCCAGTTGCTGACATGAAGAGAGAGGGAGAGAGGAGAGAGAGAGAGAGAGGAGAGAGAAGAGAGAGAGAGAGAGAGAGAGAGAGAGAGAGAGAATAAAAAGTATGAGATATAAATGAAAAAAAAAAAAAAACAATTAAAAGACACGTGAACACGGAAAGCGAAAAGAAGTAAGCAAAAAAAACAACAGACACAAACGTAAAGAGTGCAGAAAATAAGGCTGATAGAAAGAAAGAAAAAATATAATATCCAAACAGACACAGGCTTCACATCGCTAATAGAGTAGACATTGCACTGAAGCCTGCGCTTCTTGTCTTAATTCCTTAAAACTCTCAAACACACACTGAAGCGGCTCTCTCCACAACACGTGTAAAGACAATGATCCACATGATGCCATTGTTATTGTCGTCGAAAAGGGCGGTGATATTTAAAAAAAAAAAAAAATATTATTCTGAAGTGGCCGCAGGAGAAAAGCTATCAGAAGAAAGTCAGTGGCTGAAATGAAGAGAGAGAGAGAGAGAGAGAGAGAGAGAGAGAGAGAGAGAGAGAGAGAGAGAGAGAGAGAGAGAGAGAGAGAGAGAGAACAAGGACAGGATAAAAAGTGTAAGTGCAAGAAAATAACTAAGGGACCAACACAAAAGCAAGAAGAACAAGCAAATCGAAGGAAGAAGCAAGCAAGCAAGCAAGCAAGCAAACAAACAAACAAACAAACAACAACAACAACAACAACAAAAAAAAAAGAAAAAGAAAACGAGACTTCAAATAGAAGAAGGCTGGCAGAAAGAAACAAGAAACAAACAAAAAAATAAATAAATAAAAAAAAAAAAAATAAGCAAACACAGGCTCACATCGCTGACAGAGTGGACATTCCACTGAAGTCTGTGCCTCTTGTCTTTACTCCTTAAACGCATCAGACAAGCCCAAGTGGCTCTTTCTGCCACCCATGTATAGACAATGATCCACACATGACGTCATTGTTATTGTCGTTAAAAAGTTTGTAGAGAGAGAGAGAGAATATATATATATATATCTATATATATATATATATACTATATATATATATATATATATATATATATTTTTTTTTTTTTTTTTTTTTTTTTTTTTTCTCATCTGAATTGGCAGTAAGGAAAAAGCTGTCAAAAGAAAGAGAATCTTGTTGCTGAAATGGAAAGAGAGAGAGAGAGAGAGAGAGAGAGAGAGAGAGAGAGAGAGAGAGAGAGAGAGAGAGAGAGAACTAAGCAGGGTATGCATGAAGAAAATGAGTAAAAGACAGACATTAAGCAAAAAAACAAACACAAACATAGGGAGTGCGAGAAAGACGAAGGCTGCCAGGAAGAAGAAAACAAAAAAACTTGGTAACAGAGCTGACATTCCACTGAAACCTGTATCTCTTGTCTTTTCTCCTTCAACTCCTTATACACAAGCAGAAACACCTCTCTGCGACATCTGTAAAGACAACGATCGACGTGAAAGTCATTGTTATTGTCATTGAATGGCTCTCAGAGAAAAAAAGCATTCTTTTTGTTTGTTTGTTTTGTTTTTAATCTGAAGTGGCAGCAGGAGAAAAAAAAACAATCTGAATAATGAGAATCCAGTTGTTGAACGAGAGAGAGAGAGAGAGAGAGAGAGAGAGAGAGAGAGAGAGAGAGAGAGAGAGAGAGAGAGAGAGAGGAGAGAGACAGACAGACAGAGAAGAGAGAAAGCGAGAGAACAGTAAAAGTATGCAAGATATAAATGAAGAAAATGTAAGTCAAAGACTGAAACAAAACAAAAACAAAGAACCAAAACGAAAGAAGGAAACAAGGTGCAACAACAACGAGAGTACAAAAAGAAGAAGCTGGCATGAGGGGAAAAAAAAAGAAAGTATAACACACGCACGCCTCGCATCGCCTACTCAGTTGACATTCCACTGAGGCCTGTCGCCTCTTGTCTTACTCCTCCTGACCAGCTGAAGCGGCTTTTTTCTGCCACACGTGCAAAGACAACGATCAACATGACGTCATGGTTGCTGTCGTTGAAAGGCTTGTGAAGCGAAAGTATCTTTCCTTTTTTTTTTTTTTTTTAATTTGAAGTGGCAGTAAGACAAAAACTATCAAAGGAAAGAGAATCCAGTTGCCGATATGAAGAGAGAGAGAGAGAGAGAGAGAGAATATAATTATTATTCTTAGTGTGAAGCGCAGAAAAAGAGGAACATGGAGGTTTCAATTAAAGAAAAACAAACAAAAACAATCACAAAGACGGTATTATAGGAAACAAGAAAAAGGAGTGATGCAAAAAAGATCAAAGCGAGTGGACTTAATTGCAACAGAAATGTAGAAAGAAAGAAGCAAACACACAATCAAACAAATAATAAAAGACAGAAAGATGGACAGAAAGACAGTCACGCAGAGA
>JADBJO010007989.1:60000-62500 GCA_016801955.1 Conus betulinus
GGCGCGTGAGAGGCAGTCCATTTCGTGCTGCATTATCTGCTCTGTGTTTGGCATTGAGAGCGCAGTCATCAGCAAACAAGAAGTCCCTGATGGCGGTCTCTTTCACCTTTGTAACAGCCTGCAGTCGCCTGAGGTTGAACACCCCACCGTCAGTTCTGTATCTGATGTGTATACCACCCTGGCAGTCACGGAAAGCATCAGTCAGCATGGCGGAGAAGACCATGCTGAAGAGTGTAGGGGCGAGAACTCAGCCTTGCTTTACGCCGTTGGTCACTGGAAAGGCTTCTGACTCGTCTCCATCATCCAGTACTCTGACCATCATGCCGTCGTGGAACTGTCGGACGATTATACTGAACCTGCTGGGGAAGCCAGATTTCTCCATGATCCTCCACAAGCCATCACTGCTGAACGTATCGAAGGGCTTGGTCAGATCGACAAAGCTCACGAACAGATCACTCCGCTGGTCTTGGCATTTTTTTCCTAGAGCAGTCGTGCAGCAAATATCACGTCTGCAGTTCCACATTCTGCTCGAAAGCCACTCTGGCTTTGGGGGAGGAGACCCTGCTCAAGGTGTAGTAGAAGGCGGTTGAGCAGGACACGAGCCAAGATCTTCCCAGCTACGGACAAGAGAGAGATGCCTCGGTGATTGTCGCAGGAGTGGCGGTTGCCTTTTCTCTTGTAGATGTGGAGAATGTTGGCATCTTTCAACTGTTGTGGGACCCTCTCTTCATTCCATATGGACTGGAAGAGCTGCGTCAGCTTCTGTGTCAAGGCTGGGCCTCCTGATTTGTAAACTTCGGCAGGGATTGCATCAGATCCTGGTGCTTTGACACAGGAAAGTTGTTTGATTGCCTTTCTGACTTCTTCTTCGGGGGGGGGGGGGGGGGGGGGGGGGGGGGGGGGGGGGGGGGGGGGGGGAGCGGAAAGGGGTTGTCAAGATCTTGCCTGATCTCCACTTGAGGTAGGCGTGCAATGGCTTCGTCGTTGATTTAGGCAGGGCGTTTGAGAACCTGGTTAAAGTGTTCAGCCCATCTCTCCAGAATCTCCTTTTCTGTCAGCAGCTGTGTCCATCTGCATTGAGGAGGGGGGGAGGACTCGGATGACTGGGGTCCATACACAGCCTTCAGAGCGTCATAGAACCGCTTAGTGTCATGACTGTCTGCGTAGCCCTGGATTTCATCAGCCTTTTTGCTGAACCAGGCATCCTGCGTTACGCGAAACCTCTTCTGCACTTTCTGTTTTGCGCTGGTGAAGGCATCATCCTTAGCTTGTGATGTGGGGTCATTCTGGTGTGCTCTGAACAGCTGGTGTTTCTCTGACAGCAGTGTCTGCACTTCTGCGTCATTCTCATCAAACCAGTCTTGGTTTCTACGGGTTGCTGGTCCGAGGTGTTCGAGGGCAGTAGAGTGGACTACATCTCTGAAGGCCTCCCACTGCTCTTCAATGCTGATGTGGTCATCCTCTCGTGTCTTGGGCAGCCTGCCATTTAGGTCATTGAAGAATTATCTGAACTTTACTATCCTTGAGCTTGGAGACGTTGAACCTCTTTGCAGTCTTCTGACCTTGGGGTTTCCGCATGGGCAGGATGCGGAGTTTAAACTTTGACACGATGTGGCGATGATCAGTCCAGCAGTCGGCACCACACATGGCCTTCGTCACTCTCACGTCTCGCACATCTCTCTTCCTGGTCTTGACATAATCAATCCGATGCCAATTCTTGGAGTGTGGTACATCCATGATGTCTTGTTGCGGGTAGGGAGGCGGAACAGAGTGTTGGTGATGACAAGGTCATGAGTAGCGCACATCTTGAGAAACAGGAGGCCATTGCTGTTGCTGTTGCAATTGCCAGTACCGTGTCTCCCGATGATCCCTTCCCAGGTCTGGTGATCGGTCCCCACTCTGCGTGTTGAAGTCCCCGAGTACGATTAGCTTCTTAGACAGGGGGACTGCTGCGATGAGAGTGTCTAGTTCTTCATAGAACTTGTCCTTGATGTCATCTGGGTTGGTCATTGTTGGGGCGTACTCGCTGATTTGTGTTGCACTCTTCTTGTTTCAAGTGGAAGATGGAGAGTGTCATCAGGCGATCGTTTATTCCCTCCGGGAGCTTGACACGTTTCCTGTCGAGATGGGATCTGATGGCAAATCCCACGCCTGCCTCTCACCTTTCAGTGCTGCTGCGTCCGCTCCAGAAGAATGTGTATTCTCCACCACATTCTGTAAGTTGGCGTTTGTCTGCTAGGTGTGTTTCGCTGAGTGCTGCCATGTCGACATTGTAGCGAGCAAGTTCTTTGGCGACCAGTGCAGTTCTTCGTTCTGGTCTGTCTGCCTTGGCGTTGTCCAGTAGAGTTCGCACGTTCCATGTGCCGAGGTTGAGCACATTGTTTTGTTTTCTTCGTAGTAGTTCGACCGCTGGGAGGGACACCCCGTCAACCGCGCTTTGCTGGCCAGGGTAATGTGAAGCAGGCAATGTTTAGGGCACCTTTTCTAGCCCTTTTCACAC
>JADBJO010007989.1:67500-70000 GCA_016801955.1 Conus betulinus
GTCTGTCTGTCTCTCGGTCTGTTTGTTTGTTTGTTTGCTCTCTCGAACTCTCTCTCTCTCTCTCTCTCTCTCTCTCTCTCTCTCTCTCTCTCTCTGTCTCTCTCCCTCGTGCGCGAGCTATTGATTTGAAAAGTGTCACAGAGAGACAGACAGACAGACACAGACAGAGAGAGAGGAGGAGAGAGAGAGAGAGGAGAGAGAGAGAGAGAGAGAGAGAGAGAGAGAGAGAGAGAGAGAGAGATTAAAATATATGCTGAGAGGTATCTTGCATGGAACAGAAAGCATAAGCACAAACAGTGAAACAATATATCAAGATCGATCCAAGTAGGCTTCAACAACTCGATCCAAGTCTCGGCCTCTCTCTCTCTCTCGTCCTCTCTCTCTCTCTCTCTCTCTCTCTCTCTCTCTCTCTCTCTCTCTCATACGTTTTCAAAGCGAAAAAAACACGAATGAAAGCGTCTAAAAAACAATGACAGGAACAGCAATGATAGCAACAATGACAACAACAACGTCAACTAATAACAGCAACAATAACAACGACCAACAGCTTGCAAAGAATCTTAATAACCAGCATTGCGGCGCCAAGAGAAATCAGATTTCTCTCAAACAAATGACCACTAATGATCAACATCTCTCCAAGGCAGCAAGAACTCGTTAAAAATCTTTGGCTCTGAATGGCAGCTGCATTTTTATCTTCGAAACAGGAGACACACGCTAACGACCCACCCTGCACTCAAGTGCGGAAGAAAATCTGTCTTTCGGCTACGGGAACAATGTGAATTGACATTTTCGGCGACTCTGTAATAGCCATCCCCCTAAGGAAACAAGCTTTTGTTGGTAAGAGCTGTGATGGACTAAAGGGTTTCCTTGTCAAACTCCCTTCGGGGCGGCATTCCTTGGATGGAGGCGGAAGGAGGTGGGGGTATGAATGTGTGCTTGACTGAAGGTGACTTGGTAATGATTGTCTCCAGCGGTCAAGGAAAAGGGGGTGGGTGGGATGGGTATGCATTCTCGAATTTGACAATTCTGCCCACCTTCTTCCCCTCCGCCTTGGCTCATATTGATCCTCACCCCATCTCCATAAATAAAAAGAACATACAAAAGAAAATGGGTCATGCTCCCTGTCAAAGCTGATAGCTCTTCCCCTTCCTTATCACTGGTTTCCACGTAGCCCAACCCCATCCCAGCAGAGACACCAAAACAAACAAACAAACAAACAAACAAACAAACAAACAAATTCGGCAAGGCTGCCCATTCTCTCCCCCTTGCCTTATTTTAGCAGTAGAGATTTGGGCAATAAAGATAAGAAACAGTCCTATTGCAGGTATTATGATGCCAAAACAAATACTGTCAACGCTGTATTCAAAATAAAGCAATTAGCTGATAATACGACTCTATTTCTTAAATATAGAGAGGATATGATAATGTCTTTGAACATTCTTAACTCGTTTGAAAACTTTTCAGGACTTAGACTGAATTTGCACAAAACCAAAAACAATCCGACAAGGTAAAAGAGGAGAAGAACGGAATTAACCGTTTCCCATCGTTGATAAAATACAAATCCTGGGTTTTTTTTTTTTTTCCAAACAGTAACAGCAACAATGGCTAGAAATATTGAAGATAATTGGAAAAGTCGAGTTAAAAGAATCCATAATTTGATAAAACAATGGAGTAGAAGGGATCTCAGTATACATGGCAAAATTGTCATAGTTAAATCCTATTTTGTCAGCCAGTTGACATTCGTTATGCAATGTATAGGTATTCCGGAAGTAATTCTTAGGCAGTTGAAACACATTGTTGCATAGGTTTATTTGGCAAAGAAAATTAGCAACCGTAAAGCTTTTGAAAAGGTAAAAGAAAAAGCAATGGAAAGTGACTATAGTGACGGAGGACTTAAAATGATTAATATGTTAGAATTTCAAAATGTTTGTATTTACAATGGGCTGGAAAGCTGTTTCTGCTACTAACGAGAAATTGGACCTTTATACCCAAATGGCATTTTGGGTAAACTTGCTACAGAACGAAATATCTTCAGGATAAACTGCAGATCAAAGCAGCTACAAAACGTGAGTGAAAACAGAAAACGACTTTTAGTAAGAAGTCATTATCACATGTCTAGATAATAAAAAAAAAGAAATTAAAGAGGATGTAAACAGCAAGAACGTTCATAGTCAAATGCTATTTCATAACACTCTAGTACAATATAAGAGCAAGGTTTTGTATTTTCAAAATTGGTTCGAAAATGGATTTGAATGTGTTCAAAACATAGTGCATGCACATGAAAAGCCGACTCTTGAGTTTAGAAGAAGTTTCAACTGTAATAGATAAAAATAAAGCAAATGTAAATTTTGGAATACAACGCTCTTTGCAACGCAATTCCAAGACAATGGATGAACTGGATTCAACGTGGCGAAATGAGTCGTGAAAACATCCATGTGGAGTCCTGTATTGCAAGTGAGTTTAAATGTAAAACCAAAGAAAATAAAGACCTTATTATTAA
>JADBJO010007989.1:72500-75000 GCA_016801955.1 Conus betulinus
AGAGAGAGGAGGAAGAGAGAGCTAGAGAGATAGAGATAGAGAGAATTTCGAAAGTTACTGACATAACAGAGTTTTCCCAATTCTAGTTGGTTCCGCTAGAAACAAATCCAATGACTCAGAGAGAAAATGGGGAATTTTAGGTCTCGGTCAGAAATTCAGTCCATCTTATGGATCCAGAGATGGGGCTTTTCCCCGGCGGTGGAGAATCACGAGATTGATTTTTATAGGGACTGAGAGTGCGAAGAGGGCGGAGAGATGAGAGAGGAAAGAAGAGGAGGATGAGGGTTGATGGTGTGTTGAGGGGAGGTAGTGAGACTTCTTAAGTTGAATAAATACAGCCTGTATGCTTTGAGAGGATTACTCGTGTTTTGCCTGAGTGTTGAGCCAAGAGAGAGAGATATGAGGTCAAGCGAGTGTCAATGGTTTCCTCTGTTTGGAGAGAGGAGTTTCACCCAGACCTCCGTTCGAAAGGCAGTATCGTTACGCGTCAAAAAAAAAAAAAAAAAGGATTTTCAGGTGCGGTAATTCCTTACGTATTCTTACTACTCCTCGAGGACAAAGGAGAATCCATTGTTCAATATACCGAGGAGACGATAGAGAGAGAGAGATGAGGAGAGAGAGGAGAGGAGAGGACGAGAGGAGAGAGGATTATGTGTGTTGCATTTGTGCATGCGTAAGAGATGAGAGACGAGATAATATAGGAGAGAGAGAGAAGAGAAGAGAGAGGAGAGAGAGAGGAGAGAGAGGAGAGAGGAGAGGAGAGGCGAGGGAATGATGAGAGAGTGGGGGAGGATGAGGGCGAGAGAGAAAGGAGGAGATGGAGGACGATGGTCGTCGAAAGAGATGTAGGGAGAGAATAAGGCTGGAGAGTGGAGGGAGGGAAGACGAGAGGAGATGAATGAGAGAGAGAGGAGGAAAGGAAGAGAGATGGAAGGAGAGAGAGAGAGAGGAGACGGAGAGGGGGTGAGGGGGAGAGGGAGGAGAGAGAGAGGAGAGTGGGAGAGTGGAGGGGATGAGAGGAGAGAGAATGATGGAGGAGAGAGAGGAGGAGAAGGAGAGAGAGGACGAGACGAGGAGGGAGGGAGAGGAGAGAGAGAAGATGGAGGAGGAGGAGAGAAGAGGGATTTTTTGAGAGAAGAGAGAGCCGAGGAGGGAGAGAGAGGAGACGAGAGAGGTAGAGGAGGAGAGCGGGAATTTCGAAAGTTACTGACATAACAGAGTTTTCATTAGTTGCTGACCTAGAACAATCCAAACTCAAGAGGAAAATCATTTTTCGGTCAGAAAAGTTCAGTCCATCATTATGGATTCCAGAATGGGCCGTTTTCGCGCACCAAATCACGACATTGATTTTTATATGCTGGGGGGGGGCGGGGGGGGGGGGGGGGGGGGGGGGCGGAGGGACGTCTTAAGATGAGAAATACAGCCATGGATGCTTTGAATGTAGCTCGTGTTGCCTGGTGTGCCAAAAAGAGATAGGATCAAAGTGTCAATGGTGTCATCTGTTGGGAAGTGTAGTTCACCCAGACCTCCTTTTCAGGCTGTGTCGTTATTTCAAAAAAAAAAAAAAAAGGATTTTCAGTGCGGTAATTCCTTAACGTATTCTTACGACTCATCGGGACAAAGGAGATCCATTAGTTTCAATATAAGAGAGAGAGAGAGAGAGAGAGAGAGAGAGGAGAGAGAGAGAGAGAGAGAGAGAGATGAGAGCCTGAGTGCAGCGTAAGAGAGAGAGAGAGAGAGAGAGAGAGAGGAGAGAGAGAGAGTAGAGAGAATGTGTGTTAGCATGTGTGCATGCGTAAGAGAGAGAGAGAGAGAGAGAGAGAGAGAGAGAGAGGAGAGAGAGACAGAGACAGACAGACAGACAGACAGACAGACAGACAGACAGACAGACAGGCAGGCAGACAGACAGCAGTCAGGCAAGGACACCAGCCGAGTATAGAAAAAAAAAAATACATACACCGAGAGAGATAGAGACAGAGAGTGGGATGGTCAGATATTCTGCCCTGGGCAAACACTGAACGATGTCACAATGTGGAAGTTGACGCAACATCCCAGTGCTGTAAGAGGCAAAGGGGTACTTTCATCCGCCTAAACATCGCTTAGAATATGCTGATGAGCATCCCAGCCCACACTCACCCTTTCTGGACATCATTTGTAGAGCTATGTAAACTCACCTTTAAGCCAGAGCTACGAAAAGCTCTTGAAAAGGAGTTGGACCTGTTTGTAGACAAAACCTTACGAAGCAGACAGCCTATGTTTTTAAGCCATCTCATCACATTTCTTTCTGCCAAACAGACCCATAAGGTGTATCGATTTA
This sequence comes from Conus betulinus, assembly GCA_016801955.1. Lineage (NCBI taxonomy): Eukaryota > Metazoa > Mollusca > Gastropoda > Neogastropoda > Conidae > Conus > Conus betulinus. The sequence goes on from JADBJO010007989.1 coordinate 74,818, forward strand.
TTGAATCAAAAAGCTTTCATAACCAGTAGCAGCTTCATGGCCTTTCCTGTTTTTCCTCGAACGAGATGCCCATACTCATTGTATTTCAGTGTGTGATGGCTTGCACAACCCATTCCAAAGATGGAGGGAAAAGAAGAGTTCAGCCGCTGTGGTACAGTGGTTACACTTTTGCGGGTTGCTTGT
>JADBJO010007989.1:87500-90000 GCA_016801955.1 Conus betulinus
CAAAAGGTAGCTGAAAGTCAGCATGCGATCTGCAAGTTCAAAAGTTTGATGGGAGAGATGAGATGAACAGGCAGTCCACTAACTGGGTTTCGTGATGTCTAAGAGAACACCCAAGGAACGCTGAACTAATACTACCACGGCTTCTCAGTGAGATACTCAACACGGATACACAACAGTCTGGATCAGTCTTGAAGCTGACATTGTAAAGGGCTGTGCCATTTCTCCAGTTCTGTTACTAACGGAGGTGATTTTGAAAGCAGTCATGAGTACTTCAGGTCCAACAGACATCAGAACTACAGGTCCAACAGATATCAGGACTGAATCCCAAATGACCCATCCAATGAATGAATGACACACCAACCTGTTCGACTAAGGAAAATAAAGAACAATCAAATACTGAAGTGGTGTTATACGGGCTTCTTACGTCATAGATGATGTGTTTTAGAACAAAACCATTCGCGAGGCTTCTACCTTCGAAAAGGAAAAGCAGATGAAACAGTGATGTCTACAGTGACCAGCCAAGCCATTCCTAGAGTGATAAAGGAACGGTCAAGAGCCTTCCATGTAGTTTTCCATGACTGCTGGAAGGACTCAAAAGGGGGACAAGAAACGATGTAAATGGCAGAAAGAATCCTGCAGGTAACAAAGGAAGGTAGGCTCTGTGGGAAACACAACGAATCTTGCTGATTCCGAAGCTTCTGTAGCCTCCGCGTTTAAAGCATGTCCGTACAGTTGAATCAAAGGATACAAACAATCAACCAATACACTAGGAAATGGGCTTAGTGTTCTACCGGTTATCACTGATGTTGTGATCCCTTCTCGCTACACACACACACACATACACACAAACACGCGCGCGCGCGCGCGCGCGCGCGCGCGCAGCAGAGAGAGGAGAGAGAGAGAGAGAGGAGAGAGAGAGAATTGCAGACAGACGGACGACAGACAGACAGACATTTACAGAGCTACAGACAGACGACTACAAACAGAGAGAGGACAGACAGACATTTACAGAGCTAGAGGAGGAGGATGAGACTCGAGGAGGAAGAAGGAGAGAGAGAGCGAGGATGGGAGATTGGGAGAGAGAGAGAGCGAGAGAGAGAGAGAGGAGAGAGAGAGACAGGAAAGAGGATCAGCAGCTCTAGTTGGGCTCAGTGCAGTTCCACCCTTTTACCGGGGGATTACGTCGTCTGAATTTCAGGAAGCGATTCCAATCTTCCCATTGTTTTGTCTGTAAAGTCTACCAAACGTCTGAAACGTCTGGTGGCATTTCGTCCAGAGAGAGAGAGAGAGAGAGAGAGAGAGAGAAGAGGAGAGGAGAGCAGTGAAATGAAATAATGTAAGAAAGCAAACAAGCAAACAAGGCGGTCATGCAATCATAATGGAACATCGAGTGAAAATAGAAGAGAAATGAACATGAAAAAAAAAAAAAACAAACAATAAACAAAACAATAATAAAAAAAATTAAATAAAATAAAAATGAAAATAATAATAATGAAGGGGAAGGAGAGAGAGGGGGGTGGGAGGTGGGCTGAGCTTGGGAAATATCTGGAAATGTACCCCAACGTACAAAAATTAGCATGTATAACAACAAACAGTAAAATGAATATGACAAAGTACGTAGAGAGAGAGAGAGAGAGAGAGAGAGGAGAGAGAGAGAGAGAGAGCAAGTCACACATGTAATCATTTTTCGTAAGACATGAAAATACGTAGAAGGTATTTAGCAACGTGAGATGGAATTTGGGGAGGGGAGAGAGAGGGAGGAGAGGAGAGGGAGGGGAGGAGACGGAAAGAGGAGAGAGAGAAAGAGAGGGGACAGAAGAAAAAGTGAGGGAAGGAGAAAACAGACGAAAGAGAGGAGGGAGAGGAGGAGAGAGAACGCGAGGAGGGGAGAGAAAAAGAGAGGGAGGGGAGAGAGGAGGAAAGAGGGAGAGAGAGGGAGAGGGAGAGAGGAGGAGAGAAAAGAGAGGGAGAGGGTTTGAGAGAGAGGAGGAGAATGAGGAGAGAGAGAGAGGGAGAGAGGAGAGGAGGAAAAGAGAGGAGGAGATGGAGGAGAGAGGAAAAAACAAAGAGAGAGAGGAGAGGGGGAGATGGAGAGAGGAGAGGAGGGAGAGGATGGAGGAAAAGAAAGGAAAAAACAAAAAAAAAAAAGGTAATCAAGAAAAAACATGAAAAAAAAAGGTGATTAAAAAGTAATTGAGATGGAAAAAAACAAAGAGGGGGGGAAATTAACAAAAAAAAAAAAACAAAAGAAAAGAGGAGAAAAAAGAAGGAGGAGAGAAAGAGACAAAGAGGAGAAGGGAGAATGAGAGGAAGAGAGAGGGAGAGAAGGACGAGAGAGAAAGAGGGAGCTTAAGTGAACAACAGAAACTGAAAGGTAGTAATTAAGCATAAAATGTAATAATTTGAAATGGGAAATGTACCTAAAACGTACAACAATTAGGATGTATAAAAACAGAGGCAAAAGAAATTTGACAAAATGTATTAATTTTGGAACACACAC
>JADBJO010007989.1:100000-103082 GCA_016801955.1 Conus betulinus
TTTCTGGAATATGGTGAGTCTCTATTTGACGCCAAAAGCACAGACAATAATCAGCTGTGTGTCCAGGATGAGTCCGATCCAGCAGATGAAAGGCATAGAAGCAGGCAATACAAAGAGATCTGCATTTGAGAGGGATTACGATGGTTTTCCTCATGCAGCTAGTGAGGAGTTTTTATATTACATTTTCTTAATTTTATGTTCCCATTTTTTTAACCATCCACCCCCCCCCCCCCCCCCCCTTAATTTCAAATCTTTTCCAAGTCATTATTGTGATAATAGAAGGGTTGTTGGTCTGCGCTTGTTTTTCCCCCCACACCCCCACTATTAGATTGATTGTATTTGTCTGTCTTGATTCAAGTTTAAAAGACTGTGGCAGTCTTGAATAAAAATTACTGAGTTGGGTTTCCTCACGGGAGCAAGAATTCCCACTTGTTTATTGTTTTTTTTCACTGTTGTCACAGCCATTTCAGTACCGCTTTTCCTCTCTCCAGCGAGTCAACTAAATACACTCCTTACTAATCAGCACACGTTTCTATCTTCCCTTTTTTTTCCCCAGCTTCTTTAACCACTGTGCTGGAGACCTTAGGGGGGATACGCGCATTCCTTGCTGGTAGACTTGATCATCCCTCTGGAGTGTCTCTGGTTCTGCCCAGCAGGCTGTCGTCTGGAGCGGTCTGCCTCTGGCGATCTCTGTATGTGTCGATGTGCGTTTGTGCATGCACACATATCTGTCTTTGCGGGTCTGTCTGCCTTTTATTTCATCTGTCAGCAACCCGTTCTAACTTCATCTTGTCTACCCAGTTTCCTCTTTATCGTTTTCACAATCCTTCATTTGCTCTTTGTACTGTTTGCCACAGCTACTTCTCTATACCGCTTCCCTCTCTCCATCTCCAACGACCCACATAAAAACATTCTTCACCGATAAGCACACGTCTCTATCCTCCTCCCCCCTTTCCCCAGATTCTTTAACCACTGTGCCATTGAAACACTGTCCCGGAAACCCAGGGGACACGCCCACTCCTTGCTGGTAGACTTGATTATTCCTCTGCTCTGCAGGCTGTCGTTGGAACAGTCTGCATCCGGTGATATGTGTGTGTGTGTGTGTGTGTGTGTGAGAGAGAGAGAGAGAAGAGAGAGAGAGAGTGTGTGTGTGTGTGTGTGTGTGTGTGTGTATACAAGCAGCTCTCTCTGTCTCATCATCATTTTTTCCCCTCTCCCAATCACGATTGCATTCCACAGGCAATAACCCACTTCAGTGAATGAATGACCCTCCCCACTGAAGTAAAAACTCAAATAATTACGTCCTCAGAAGGCAAGCTTGCCTCTCTGTCATTTCTCTCTTTGTCTTGTCTTTTCTGTCTTGACCACCTGTCTTTTCGTATACCTGTCTGTGTGTTTTGTCTATCTGTCTGTGTGTTTGCCTGTCTTTTTCCCTGTATCCGTATATCTCTGTCTCTTTGTCTGTGTGTCTGTAAGCCTTTCTGTCTGTCTGGCTTTCTCTCTGTCCACATGTCTGTCTCTCTTTCAGTCTGTCTGTTGGCGTGTTTTGTCTGTGAGCCTTTCTGTCTGTTTGTCCCGCTGTCTCTGTCCCCCTCTCTCTAAGTCTCTTTCTTTTCTCCCTATGTCTCTGTTACTCTGTCTCTGTCTCTCTCTCACTCAATCCCTTCTTCCCTTCCTCCCTTCCCCCACCTTTCTCTTTATCTCTCTGTTTCTCTGTTTCTTTGGTTCTCTCTCTCTCTCTCTCTCTCTCTCTCTCTCTCTCTCTCTCTCTCTCTCTCTCTCTCCTTCCAGCTCAATGTAATACCATGTATCCAATAGTCTGGAAGCATGTGAATATATCTGCATTTAAGAATAATCTGTCATGGACCATGGACAGCATGATGAAGATCACACACACACACACACCACACACACACACACACACACACAGAGAGAGAGAGAGAGAGAGAGAGAGAGAGGAGAGAGAGAGAGAGAGAGGAGAGAGAGAGAGAGAAGCTAGCAGGCGCACATACCTCCACGCACTTATATTACAAATCAGGCAGTAATCTCCGATAGATATTCTTACAAATTCAGTCATCTGCAATTCCAACCCAACTGCTCAAAATTCAGTGGGAGACAGCCATCTCTCCATTCTAGATTTGCGCTTGGTTCCTTATAACTTCATCACGTGGTGTACTATTTCCGAAGACAGTGTTGTACTCATATTGGATATGTTACTGCGTCATTGATACATAACAAGAGAGAGAGAGAGAGAAGAGAGAGAGAGAGAGAGAGAGAGAGAGAGAGAGAGAGAGAGAGAGAGAGAGTATTGATTTCTGCAGTACAGCTTTTTTTTTTTTAATGACAGCGACTTTTCAATTTCAGAGACTGATACCAGTCTTCCTCGTTGTTTTCTCTATAAAGTCTTCAACATCTGAATTTTTTCATTGCACTGGGGCAAGATGCATTAATTTTTCGTCTGTTTCTTTAGGATACTGCGTGCGCGCTAGCGTGTGTGAGTGTGTGTGTGTGTGTGTGTGTGTGTGTGTGTGCGTGCATGTCGTGTGTGCACGTGTGCGTGCGTGCGCGCGCGCATGTGTGTGCGTGCATGTGTGCGTGCGCGCGCGCGTGTGTATGCTATACGTGTCGTGCTTACGTGCGTGCGTGCGCGTGTGTGTGCGTGTGTGTACGTGTGTGCGTGCGTGCGTGCGTGCGTGCGTGCGTGCAAACACGCGCGGGCGCGCGCGTGTGTAAGTGTGTGTTAGTGCGTGTGCATGCGTGCGCGTGCGCGCGCGCATGCATGGAAGCGTTTGTTCTTGTCTGTGTGTCTGTTTCCCTGTTATTCTGTCTGTCTACAACCCATTCTAATTTTTCTTCTGGTCTACTCAGTTTCCCCTCTCTATCGTCTTCAACATCTTTTTTCCTTGCTCATTTCCACCGTTCTGGCAGTCACTTCCCTACTGGCCGCTTCTCTCTGCCCTCCATCCCCAACGACTCACATAAACACACTCCTTACCATCAGCACACGTCTCTATATCCCTCCCTACTTTCCACAACTTCTTTCTTTTCCCTCCTTCCCTATTGATACAGTGCCCCGAGACCC
>JADBJO010007990.1:0-2500 GCA_016801955.1 Conus betulinus
TTTTATCCGCTCTCTCTCTCTCTCTCTCTCTCTCTCTCTCCTCTCTCTCTCTCTCTCTCGTCTCTCTCTCTCTCATATGATCGAATATTGGAGCGTTGGAGTAAACAGGTTTGGAGGGCGTTGTCTTTGTTTGGAATTTGAGGTATGGCTGGGAATAAAGGATGGCAAGGTGCTATTCAAAGCGTTCCCGACCTCAGCATTGACATCAGGCGAGTCTCTGGAACGGAGATGCCGGAGTAAATACTGATCTTTTCAAGAGTTGTATGTTTCTGTTATCTGAAATGAACTGTGTGATAGAAATGGAGCCAGTGCCTTCCCCTCTTTCTTTCTTTCTTTTTCGTTCTTTTCCTGCATTCTTTTCTTTTCTCTTTCTTTTTCTTTTTTTGATTCTTTCTTCTTTATTTTTTTTTTTTTTTCTTTCTTTCTTTCTTTTTTTCCCCCTTTCTTTCCTTTTTTTTTTTTTCTTTCTTTTTTTTTTCTTGTTTGTTTTCTTGCATTCTTGCATCTTTTCTTTTCTTTCATGGTTTCTTTCTGTTTGTTTTTTTTTTTCTTCAACTGTTTCTTCTTCGTTTCCTGATTGTTTTTGTTTCATCTTTTTTGCTTCTTGTTGTTGTTGTTGTTTCTTCATCTGTTCCCACTTCTAGTTCTTCTGCTTCTTGATAGTTTCATATTGTTGCTAGATTGGGCATGATACTGGTTACCCTTGTTTTTCAAGACAGCAGCGTGATTTGTCGTAAACCACTTTAACAAATCCTATAGCGATAAATTCCTATCAATTATCGTTACAAAGAAACCACAAATGACCAAATCATCATCCTCATCAATCATCATCACCGTCGTCGTCGCCTTAGACTTCGTTGTGTCATTCACAAGAAAAGTAGTTTTTCCTGGCACAACTTTTTAACGCACTGCACTTACAGACACTAAGATGGTAAGAGAGCATAACAGAAAACGGGTTAGAAAATTTGAAAAAAAAAAAAGGTTTGTCATCAACAGAACCCATCGAGTCATTCACAATGAAGATCATCATCCTTCGCGCGCTACACAAGCGTCGGCATAAAATATACTTTGTTTCGCCCCACGCAGACCCCATCAGGCATATTATCCTCGGCTGGCTCTGTAATTAGAAAGCTCGAAGTCTTGCCGTCCACAAAGCACCCTTTCTTGTTGGAAGTAGAGAGCTATTCACCAACGCCTCTTTAGACACGCATGAGAAATCTGCCCTTTGCATTTTTCATGCGTGGAAAACTCACAGCGTTCCGCTTGGCGGGTCACCGGCAGCGCCGAACTCGCTGACCTGAAATGCGGCAAGATACATTTCATTTCGCTTGTCGTCTGTTTTCACCTGCGACGATTTTATATTTTATGAAAGAATATTCCTCGAGGTTGGCGTCACAAGGTGGGTTGTATGATCGGCTAATTTCACAAGGCAGACCGGGTAGAAAGTGTGTGTGTGTGCGTGCGTGCGTGGCGTGCGTGCGTGCGTTGTGTGTGTGTGTGTGTGTGTGTGTGTACGTGTGTGTGTGTGTGTGTGTGTGAGAGAGAGAGAGAGAGAGAGAGAGAGAGAGAGAGAGAGAGAGATCTGTTGCGAAATCATTTCATAACTACAAGCTAGCCTGGTTTGGTGGTGGTTCTTGTTGCTGTTGTTGTTTCGTTGTTGTCATCGTCATTGTTGTTGTCATTGTTGTTGTTGTTCCTCCCATCTTCTTAAACAATGAAGCCACAAGCAAATTATTTCTTATAATGAATTCAAAGGCCGTTCCTCCATACCTGATTACCGCACGGTAATTGGATTTGAGCGGAAAAGAGGTGTAAGCTGTGCACGTAATTGTTCGCACACCTCGCTCCTATGAATGAATGATGCGTCTCCATAAAAACATGAACTGCAAAGCAGTTCAAAACTGGTAATCTCGCTTCCCCTCTTTGGTCTTCAAGTCAGTATAGGCTACGCGGTTTGTTTGCCTTTGTTGTCTGTTCTAGAAGCTTTGTTCGCTCTGCCCCTTTTGATGACATCAAAGGGCTTATGAATGGAGGACGCATTATATGCTCTCTCTCTCTCTCTCTCTCTCTCTCTCTCTCACACACACACACACACACACACACACACACACACACACACACATACACGCACGCATGCACGCACGCACACACCTACCCACAGTTGAGTTTGCTGTGGACTCAGATGGGAAGACTTCGAATCCCATCAGAGTCATGTGGGTTTTTCTGCCCCGACCGGCTCCTACCCACAGTTGAGTTTGCTGCGGACTCAGATGGGAAGATTGCGACTACACAGTTGAGTTTCATCCACTTAATGGATGCGGTTTCTGAGAGTGTTGCTCAAATTTCCTGACCAACATCGCAGGTGCCTGTATCTCTCGGCCTGGTTGACGTCGGGATATATTATGAAAGGAAGCGTAGAGTACAGCCTTGTCATGTAGTCTCAGACCGAAATGGAAATCCATAGCATCATCTTAATCATCCTCATTCTCATCGATCAGCA
>JADBJO010007990.1:7500-15000 GCA_016801955.1 Conus betulinus
ACGTATTAAAAAGCTTTACAAAAAAGTCAACAACTCGGTCCCCACCATACTTCAACAACTCACCAATAATTTCATCCGGTCCGGCAGCTTTTCCATTTTTTAACCTATTCACAGCTAGCAGAACTTCTTCATCATTTGTTATTGGACGGTTTATAGAACTAATTTCCTCCTCATCGATATCATTGCCATTTCCATATGAATTAATAACATCTGTTGTTATTTCTAATTCAAGTAAATCTTTAAAATGTTTGAACCAGTCATCGACTGTTAGACTATTTTGAACACGTTTTCTTTTAAAGGATATTTTACGCACAGTTTCCCAAAATTCTCTCTGATTGTTCACTGATGAAATAAGTCTGTCTAACAACATATCGTTATACTGTTTTTCTTTTCTCTTTATCAGATGTTTGTATTCTCTCTCTTGCTATGCAGTAGGCATCACACGGTCTTCTTTCCTTCTCGTTTTTCTAAGAATCGCAAGCAGCCCTTTTGCCTTAACTTTGCTTAACCTACATTCTTTATCATACCAATCACTGTTTTTGTCATACTTTGCTAGATTAATTCTCTTTTTCATACAACTTGCTTGCTTTTTAATCCAGTCATTAAACAGATGCAAAGCACCATTGAAATCATGATCAATTAACTTTGTGGCACGATCAAGTACCAACCGTGTTTCTTCTGATGTCATTTTCTGAGTATAGACTGACCTTAAATCATTGTTCCACACAAACTTTTCAATGACTTGGTCTGTTTCTGTGGGATTTACTTGCGATCTGGTTTTTTCTTTCAGAAAATCTAAAATTTAATTCGATTGGCAAATGATCTGATTCTATTCTCTCTGAGATCACCATTTCACATGAAGACGCGAAACCGAAAAAAAAAATTCCTTAGACAGAAGAAAGTAATCATTAACGCTACATCCTGCTTCTGATATGAACGTATAGTTGCCGTCAGCATCCCCATTACATGTGCCATTTAGAATCCACAGTCCAAAGGTTGTGCACATATTTAACAAATATTTTCCATAATTATTCATACCATTGTCTGCAGACTTTCTCATGCCTTTAGCAGAAAAAGAACAATCATAAACAAGGTGATCATAACATCATTTTCATCAAAGATATGTGGAAAAATGTCAGAAGTCCTACTATTCAAATCGCCTGACCAGATTACATGCACATCCTCAAACTCAAGTAGAGAATCAAAAAGACATTCTTCAAGCTCACTAATACCATTTTCAACATCAAAGTAAGTGTAATATGGCGAACCCTCTGGTGGAACATATGTACATACATATAATACATCTTCCATAAAGCCAAAAACACCCTTATCAACTAAAAATAAAAGAATATTTGGAGAGTCTGTCTTGATTTCATGGACATAAGGTGTAAGTTCAGTTTTAATGAGACATATAACTCCACCAGAATATCTTCCTTGTTTTGAAAACTTAACTGCTGGTTTACAGAAAATAGTATAGCCTGGAAATACTAAGTTTTGGAAATCCTCTACGAAGGTTTCGACAAGACATATGAAATCAAATTTCAACAAATAGGGAGTAAAGTCTGTATCACTGAATTTAGACAAGAGTCCATTTACATTCCAGTGCAAAAAGGAGAGGGCACATCACAATCTTTATCATTTTCACAGCCATCACAATGTAACGCACTTTCATCTCACTGACATCTTTCCTTTCACCCCTCAGTGTGTTCCTCTCCACTCGTTCACCAGACACATCGTTACCACCCCTGTCCTCTCTCTTTCAGAGTTAACGATTTCCTTTGAGATGCCCCCCTCTTACACTTCCACCGTCGGTCTGTGTGTCACGTGATATCGATCGGTAAATGTCTTCAACTCTGTTTTCACCACACATATCCATGTTATCAGTTTCAGAACATAAGAAGGTCGATTCGCCTGCATTAACACAATCAGTCATATTCATATCAACTAGAACATTTTGATCAATACAATTCAACATAAATTCTTCCTCCATATTTACAAATGACCCCCACCTCACCTTTGCGCGCTCAGTATTTACAACGTCAACGTCAACCGGTTCACAACACAGTTTCCGCACACCACTGCCATCGCACCCGGCCTTTTGGCGTTCTGCACAGCTAGCACGTGCAAATCTGTAGGATGACACCGGGTGGGTCGAGCTGGGCTGGCCTCCCCCCTATCTTGACTCTGTAAGAGCTCCCCCCTCTCCCAGAAAGTACTTTTTCCCCTCAATAAGGAGGTGATCGAAGACCATAGTCGCTCGCTTGCCCTCCTCTCTGGCCTCTTTAGATGCGGGGACAGTTGTTTTCTTATGTCTCTTACACGTAGAGAGAAGTCCTCGCCAACGAACACCTCACTTCCCTTCAGATTACGCTTGGCCTTTAGAATTTTCTCTTTGTCTCTGAAGAATGTGCAGCACGCGATGACGGGCGAGTTGGATTTGCCGTTCAAGCGATGGACCCGGTCGAACTGAACATCTCCAGTCAGCTGCAGTTTGTCCACTAGCAGGTCGCCGACGATACCTTCACATTCAGCCGGTGTCTCGTTTGGCTTACGCGGAAGACCGTAAAAAATTAAGTTGTTTCGCTTGGAGCGTCCTTCTAAATCATCGACTTTACGTTCTGTGTCCATCATCCTCTTTTTCAAAGTTTCATTTTCTCGACGAAGATCAGCCACTTCTCCTTTCAGGAACTGAACCTCTTCTTGTAACCCAGCAAAACCGTCACGAATGTCCTTAATGTCATCTTAATATTGTCCACTTTGCTGTTCAGATCCTGCAGCATAGACACGACATCCATGAGGGTGGGTGATTCAGTAGGCTTGGAGGTTGTTGGCTTGCTGGCCGAGGAATTTGCTGCTTTCTCAGTACTGGCTCTCCTGTCAGAGCTCAGGCAGGTCTGGCGGTAGCTGTCCTTACGTGGCCCAGGATTTTGTTCCACGTCGCCACACTGGAGCAATAAACTGCCCCAGAATAAAAGCGTGAGGAGGCAGCCTACCGTTACACCGTCTACCGCCGTTTTCAGTGTCAATGTCTTCACGCGCATGGCGATGCTATTTTCCACTCTCTTGGCCATAAATGAGAGAAATACCGACAGAAAACACCCACATCTTGCCCTAAACTCGAGCTGTGATGAAGGCATGATGCTTCATGAAGGTACTTGCCACAAATAAGTCGAAACACTTTCCAGATCCGGTGCAATTAACAAACAAACACAGAGCTACAATCATCATTATTTTACTATTTTCATTATCATTACTGTTATTAGTTCTTTTATTATTACTATTATTCTTGTTGTGTTTGATTGTTATCATTATAATCATTGTCTTCCTTTTTGTCCAGTTTCACAGTGTATATCAATTATGTTATGTATCTGACGGATATATATACCACTGTTGTCTTGAAATGCGCAATCTCCTTTTTTTTTTTAGCACGCTTGTAAACTCTGTCTACTTAATGGTTTGTTGTTTTTTTTGAAAGGGGGGGGTGGGGGGGGGGGGGGGGGGGGGAACAAGAAAGACTCACTGGTTGATTGCGCATGGGGGTCAACGATCAATGTTTCACTTTTAGATTTTCAATAAAATGGATGTTGAAAAAGAGGAACATGGAACATTCTAACTTGAAGTAAAGGGGGTTTCTCTCAGCTTATGTGACTCTGCATTCTTCCCGTGAATTATGGCACTCTTAAAAAATAAGAAGAGAGAGAGAGAGAGAGAGAGAGAGAGAGAGAGAGAGAGAGAGAGGAGAGAGAGAGAGAGAGAGAGAGAAATATCTGCCAGTATAACTCCCATCCCACCAGTTGCACCACTTCGCACGCCTCAGCCTATAAACCTCCTGTTTCCTTCTCTGCCCCCTCACAGTGGCTCTCCCTCCTGCCCCTCCTCCTTCCGCCCTCGTAACCCCCCACCCCCACCCCATCGTCTACCCCACAGCCCCATCCCCGGCTTCAATCCAGTCTCTCCTTCTCTCTACCCCTTTCCTCCCTCAACTTTCTGGTCAGTGTCTTCCATTCAGTGTCAGCTTCATCGAGGAGGTTGTCACTGCGTGCGAGCTAGTCCACATACGCTACACCACATCTGCTTTCTTTTGAGACCACACTGCGCATGATTTAAAACGGATGGATAAAATGAATTAATCACTCAGGTGAGAGAATTTAATCAAGAAGAGGGTCTCGTGGGCTGACTTACCAGATGTCTGAGCTACGCATTAGCCCAACGCGCTGGTCAGACCTTGAGTGCCTGCCTAACGTTGGTGGTGCCACTCTTCCATTCAAGAAACGAGGATAAGCCTCATGCCAGCGCTGACCCCCCCCCCCCCCCCCCCCCCTTCCCCCTTTCCTCATCCCACCCACCCTTTTTCTTCTCCCACCCTACCACCACTAGCTCCCTTCACGCAGCATTATAGTGTCCGGTGTCGATTTTCAAAATGAAATTGGTGGAAACTAGTGAAATGGATCGAAGGTTCCTCTAGCATCGTTGCCAATTCCTCCATTGTAGTGTGTTTCCTTTGGACGAAATGAAGAACATGTTTTAACACGTTAACATAAAAAAATAAAGAGAGAGAGAGAGAGAGAGAGAGAGAGAGAGAGAGAGAGAGAGAGAGAGAGAGTACGGCGCTGGACTATGGCAATTTTCCTCCCTTAGACATAGCAAGCCCAACTTTACACAGAAAAATTATCTGTATTTACATGAGGTACTGAGTCCAATGATCACTGCAGTGTGTGTGTGTGGGTGAATGTGTGTGAAGCATAGGTGTGTGGAAGTGCACGCAAAATATGGAATAATTACTACTTATAACATTATAGCAAATATCTAACAGGACTACATATTAAACAAAAGGTAACTTTGAAAGCAAAATCAATATCAGAAAAAACATCAGTCACTGTCATACCTAATAAACATGGTAAGTACGCCTTAAGAGTCACACAATTGTGTGTGTGTGTGCGCGCGCGCTTTGCGCGCGTGTGAGTGTGATTTTAATTCACGTTTTCCCCTTTCTTTCTGGGGTATGGATGGAATAGGACAGGGGGGTGGGGGGGGGGGGTGGGAGATTTTGGTGGAGGTTGAGGGCTGAGTTCAAGATGGAGGAGGTGGACAGATTTTCTACCTTTAATTAAGAACTCTTTCCTCTACCTTCCGGTATGTAAAGGATGGTCACATATTGACAATCACTCTGTGCTTTTGGAAATATTCGTAAACCAGTATACATCGTATTATTCTAACACTGCTGCTCGTACGATATATATACATGCTTTTGATGAAAAACTTGCAGGATAAATAAAGTCAGACAGATTAAATTGTATGGATACACAAATAGCACGGGAACAGACAGATGAATGGACAGACGAAGAGGCAGGCTAACAAACAGGAAGACAGGATGGATTGGGTCACAGCAAGTGAAGATTATGCTACTACCGCACAGTACATCATTTCTTGAGCACAAGAATACCCCGAGTACCTTCCGGTTTTTCGTCTTTCTTTTTTTTTTTTTTTATACATTCTTCTTCTTCTTCTTCTTCTTCTTCTTTCTCCACTATTTAACATCTTTATTTCCTTTTTACTTTTTCTTTTTTTTCTTCTTCTCTGTTTTAATTCATGTTTTTGGACAGCATTTACATACATTGTCTACCTCTGAATACATCAAGTCTTTCTTCTCAATTTCTTCCCCTTCTCTGGCGACATGACAACTAAATAAATGAAATAAACAAATAAATAAACAGATGAAATGAGTAAATAAATAAAAATAAACAAAACAAACAAATAAATAATAAATAAATAAACAAATAAATAAATAAATAAATAAATAACTTGCTAGATAGATAAATGAACGAACAAATGAATAAATAAATAAATGAACAAATAAACAGAAAGCGCACTACACGCAATCGCACACGGAGAGAGAGAGAGAGAGAGAGAGAGAGAGAGAGAGAGAGAGAGAGAGAGAGAGAGAGAGAGAGAGAGAGAGAGAGAGAGAGAAAGAGAGAGAGAGAGAGAGAGAGAGAGAGAGAGAGAGAGAGAGAGAGAGAGAACTATACTCGTTCTTTGTCACAACATTACTGTAACGACTTTTCTTGTCTTACCTTTTTTTTTTTAATAAGGAGAGCAGGGGGCAGACAAGGGGGTAGGGGTGGCTGGAGAGGTGGAGGGAACGAGTGGGGGTGTGCTAGGCGGGAAGGGAGAGGGTAGAGGACGGGAGAGAGAAAGGGGTGATAAGAGTTGCGGGAGGGTATGTGGCGATTTTAATGTTCACCCATCAATGGAAGAATCACCCGGCAGAATAGCCCTCCAACTGAGAACGACGCTCACTGGGCTTATAACCGTTATTTTAAGTGTTGGCCCATTCCTGAATCAACAAGCACAGCAACAACCCCATATGCGCTTCGCCCAACCCGCGGGACACCTCCCATTAACGGCAACAAAACCCCCCATCACCTTGACCATTAGCGACGCTTCGTCCCCGACCTGCCCGCAACCACCAAGGGACATAATTCTCGGGTGACAAGCCTTGCCAGTTACTTCCCGTGCCGGCCGCCTCCTGCGTGAAGCTTATCAATGGCGATCGCGTCGGAGGGAACTAGGGTTGGAGTGTTTTGAGAGGCCGTGATTTTGCTGGTGCGTTGAATCTTATGTTTCAGAGTTTAAAGATATTAAGCCGTGGTTTTTCAGTGATGCGTTCCTACGTTGAGGGCGAGATAGGCAAGATGAAGATGATACCTTCTCTAATTGTCGCTGAGATACGTTTGATGTGTGTGTGTGTGTGTGTGTGTGTGTGTGTGTGTGTGTGTGTGTGTGTGTGTGTGTGTGTGTAGCTCGATTTGAAGCTTTCTTTTTTTTTTTTTTTTTTTTTTTTTTTTCCAAACCAACGGCAAAGTAACTTTGCAGGAATACGACACCTATAACCAGTCTTATGACCTCACCCATAAATAAATGTATCACCGTACAGCCCGGCTGGTCCCGCCGCAGCCAGGGCACCGGCAATCCACAGGGAGCAGTCAATGTCAAGTCGTCAAGAGGCAACCCACCGGAGGAGACACTGCACTGCTGCCGAGTCACTCGGTGGTGTTCAGTGGCGCCTGTTCTGATCTAACATACGCAGGACACCACTACTAAGCCCCCTACTGACGACAATAATTGCTTAGTCGCGGAGCCGGCGTGTGAGTGAGCTCTCCCTCCGGAGGGCGCCACCACGTCCGTCCAACGACAGCCCCCCATGGACTCACCGATACCGGTGACCCCGACGGACCAAACCAAACCAAGGCCACAGACGTGGAGAGGACATCGAAATTGAGGTCACCATGAGAGCAGGGCATGAAGGGCCACAGAATTTGAGACATTTTTTTTTAATGCTGATCGATGAGAATGAGGATGATGATAAGATGATGCTACGGATTTCCATTTCGGTCTGAGACTACATGACAGGGCTGTACTCTACGCTTCCTTTCATAATATATCCTGGCGTCAACCAGGCCCCGAGAGATACAGGCACCTGCAGTGTTGGTCAGGAAA
>JADBJO010007990.1:17500-47500 GCA_016801955.1 Conus betulinus
TCCACCGATGGTTCCCCTTGTCAACGATCCCAGAGATACTGCCCCTTGTCAGCGATCCCAGCCGGACAGACAGCCCCCGTGGTCAGTTTCGATCTCCAGCAGCGACCAAGGCTGACCCGTGGTCAACATTGTAGCTAATGACACGAAGACTTTCAACTCCTGCAGCGAAATGGACAACAGGGAATTTCCGATTCTGAGTGTTATTTTTACTAAATGGACACTTAGAATGAGAGTAGGACGAGGGTTTTGTCAAGCGTCGGGAAGAAATCTGTGGGTTGGCTGCGTACTTGGTGGCGAGTAAGGCTTTCCCTCCTGCTGAGCCGAGAGGAGAAGTGAACGGGTGTTTGCGGATTTAATAATAATATTATTATGCTTAGCGGTGAATATAAGAGTATGATACGTTTTTTATTTACGCTCTTCATGAGAGAGAGAGAGAGAGAGAGAGAGAGAGAGAGAGAGAGAGAGAGAAATCTCTTTCAGAGATTTACTGCATCTACAATTCAACATGTTTCTCAGCAGACATGGCTGTAATATGGCCTCTGCCCACCCGCTGTGACATCCCAATCCTTCTTCCCTCCCCCACTCCCAAAGTTTCCTCCCCCCCGCTCCTCTCCCCCCCCACGTTTTTCCTCCCCCCCCCTCCTCCTCCCCCCCCCCCCCCCCCCCCCACCGCCGCCCCCCATTTTCCGCGGCCCGTCCTCCTCTCCCCACATCCCCTTCCCTCAGTGCTTCTTACCCACAATTCTTCCCGCATCCCGACCCCCTTATTTATTTCCTCTTGCATTTTCGTAGTGGAGGTTTTTTTTTTGTTTGTTTTTGTTTGTCTGTGTTGTTTTTCTTTTCTTTTTCTTTGTTTATATGTTGTTTGTTTGTTGCAGCTGTTGTTCTTATTGTTTTGTCTTGATACTTTGAAGGGAACCACACTAGGCTTGGCTGTTCCTTGACCTTTAATAGTCGTTTTGTGTTGTTGTTGTTGCTGTTGCTGTTGCTGTTGCTGCTACTGTTGTTGCTGTTGTTTAAAGATTATTTTGTAAAGGCGTACAGCGTGTTGCTTTTAAGTATTCAAAATGTTTGCAAACTTGAAATGTTTTTAGTGAGCATGGAATTTTTTTTTAGAGGGTGGGGTAGGACAGGGGAATTTATGAAAACAAATACATTCGATTTCTTCTTCCTCATTGATCTTTCTTTCCTCCTGTGTGTGTGTGTGTGTGTGTGTTGTGTGTGTGTGTGTGTGTGTGTGTGTTTACAAACAATTTTTAGAGTTTCTTCTTCTGATCTTCCTCTTTTTTTTTCTAATGAGAGAGCAAAGTTGATTCGGTTTTATATACCTTCACAACAAAATGTCCAAATGTTTATTTTCATTTATTTTTTTTTCTTTGTACTTACTGGTATTTCTTTCTTTCTTTGCTTGCTTGCTTTTTTTCCTCAAGGGTAAGATTAAATAACTGTTTGAGATTTTCATTTTTGTTGTTGTTGCCATGTTCATTTCACTATTAGCATTTGTTAAATAGATGTCAGCGAACCGCCCAGAGAAACGTGGACAAACGAGTCACAATACAAAACAACGCGTTTCGACCTCTTAAGTCTTCCTAAGGTGAAACAAAAAACGAATAAAATAACGAAAATTCACTTAGCTTTGATCGCTACAGATTATTTTATTCGTTTTCATTTTATTCGTTATTATTTTATTCGTTTTTTATTCGTTTTTGTTTCACCTGAAGAAGACCTAAGAGGTCGAAACGCGTTGTGTTTTGTCTTGTGACTCGTTTGTCCACGTTTCTCTGGGCGGTTCGCTCACATTATTTAAGTTTAGATTTCCGCCTTCAGTCGTCCCACTTTGCAACTAGATCTATTAGCATTTGATTGACAAACATCTAGATAATTGACAGTTTAATTGTTTGCCTGATTAGAATTTGTTGATGAGATTTGATTCACAAACATCTGAAATAATGGACAGACTGATTATTTGATTGATCGTCTGTTGATTTGTTATTTGTTATCTAATAGAAAAACAGGCACGAGAAAAGGCTCAATTTTACAATAAAAAATTTTTTTTAACACTGACATAAATAGCAACAAAATACGACGTTATATTTCCTGTATGTTTTGCAAAATACGTCAGGTTCCCAATGTTTCAGATAAAACAAATCCAGTACACACACACACACACACACACACACACACACACCGCCAGAGCACGCTTTTTTGTTTTAGCATATGCAGATTGTTCATGTAGTTGCTGTTAACTCTGTTCATTTATTTAATCCGTGAAGTATACAATATCTATGTTTGAGTCTTTTAAAAACTTTATGTAGGTACTGTTTCATTCCTTCCTGTACTTAAGAACATTGAAGTTTCAATATTTTGTGTTTATGTTAGAGAGAGAGGGGGGGGGGGGGGGGGGGGGGTCTTTCCTGACATTTAGTATTGTGTTTGTTTTGTTTTTATACGAATGAAGCAGTTGTTTTATTTTTGTTTTTTCGTATGGTTCTGGTTTCTTTCATTACCTGTGAGTATTTTTTTTATTCAGTCTAATTACAGTTTTGTACTTAAAACACTTTTGAAAT
Organism: Conus betulinus; assembly: GCA_016801955.1. NCBI lineage: Eukaryota > Metazoa > Mollusca > Gastropoda > Neogastropoda > Conidae > Conus > Conus betulinus. The sequence goes on from JADBJO010007990.1 coordinate 20,068, forward strand.
AATTTGCTGGAATATGACAATTTATTGGCACAAAAACAATGATAGAACACCATACGGTTTAATGTAAAATAATGTAATACATATAATCACACTCACCCACCCACCTACCACACACACACACACACACACACACACACACACACACACACACACACACACACACATATATATATATATATATATATATATATATATATATATATATATTATATATATATATATGATATTATACAACATGTCATACTATACTATATCATGATGAAACATAATACATCGATCTTGACATAAAGCTTCATTGTTAAGCTTTTGTTTTTTATGTATAATATGGTAGTACGAAATGAAATGACACTGTTTGGTAACAAACTGTGTTGTACAAATTTCTCTTTGAAGTATTAGGACCCATCAACAAAGAACTTTTCTGCCCTTCAGTCCGTCGCTTCACGGCACTCCTCAATCGCCACAGCCATTTAGAAACGGGAAACAGGATTTTTGCGGATAACATTATCCTCTTTCCTTCGTGTCATGTCGAAGATTTGCCGTTGTCGGGGTGGGGGAAAAAGAAAAACATAATTTTGACGACGATAACAGAGGAGAGCTTCAAAACCACTCCGGAATATTGCCCGTCAAGTTTTCTCCCTTTCTCCGCCAGGTTTTTCTTTTTCTTTTCTTGTCTTTTTTTTGTGTTTCTTTCTTCTCTCCCCCCTTTTTTTGGGGGGTGCAGAAGAGATAGGCCTTTGCACACATTGTATATTGAAGCCAAACGACAGAAGGAAGATACCGAGTAGATAGCAGAAATTGAGCACTTAACTGCTCGCCTTCTAACCCACTTGTCTGTTACGTTTCATTATCAGTCATTTTTTCCCTTAAAGACTCGTCACAACTATTTTCTGCGAGTTTGCTTTTCTTCGTTCTATGTGTGTGTGCGTGTTCTTTTTTTCTTTCTTTCTTTCTTTTTTTTTTTTTTCTACCTTGGCGCCATGATTCTATCCTCGCCGGCTCCGCTTTTCGTCTTATCACCAGCTCGACTCATCGGGAAATGAAAAATTTCCGTTGCGTGTTGAAGAAGCTAAAGTTCTGGAAGAAGCGACGAGGAGAGGGGTGGGGGGAGGGGGGGGGGGGGTTGGCGCGGTAGGAAGCCAGCGAGGGAGGGCGGAGAGAGAGAGAGAGAGAGGGGGGGGGGGGGGGGGGGTAGGGGCAAGACGTACGAGAAAAGAGACGGAAAGGTTGGTAGGCTGGAAAAGAGAGGAAAAAAAGAAAAAGGAGTGCCAGCCGAGTTTTGCCCCGCCGTGTCTGCAAGTCTATTAGACGTTGGGTGTATCAAAGCGACATTATGCAAAGACAGGGGAGAGCTGGGGGTTGGGGGGTGGCGTGGGCGGGGGGGGGGGGGGGGGGGGGGGTGAGGGGGGGGGAAGGGGGGGGGGAAGTGATGATAGCGTGGTCTCGAATGCTCACGCGCCCCCGCCCCGCCCGCTCCCTCCTCCCCCCACCCCCATACACTACCACCCCCACCCCCACCCCTCACCCCACCCTCACCCTCACCCTCACCCCCTCCCCCCCCCCCCAACCCCAACCTCACCCCCACCCCCCCCCACCCCCATACCCAACCCAAAGCCCCGCGAATTGCCCCATCAACCCTGCGCGCAGCAGGGACCCGTCGTCTGGGCGCGCGGCCGTGGCGGGGGTGGAAGAGAAATGGCGAAAACAAACGAAACCAATATGATATTGTATCAGGAATCATGAGGGGTGATGAGCGGCTCTTGATGGCTTGCTGATGGGCCCCGCTCTTTGAACCAGGGCCGTTTCCCCCTCGCCAATTGCCTCCTTCATTTCCAGCCCCGCGGGGGAGTGGCGTCAGGTCCCTGCCGTCGCCTGCCTTGCCTTCCCTACTTGCCTCCCCTTGCCATTTCTTCTTCTTCTTTTCTTCTTCTTCTCCCTCTGAGGCACCATCTTCATTGGGCAATCACAGAGCCCATAAATCTTCAATAAGCTCATTACACATTTGTCCAGGGCACAAACGGTTTTGTCTACATGATAAGAAGCAGACTGTGATCCCCCCACTGAGGGAGAAGGTTTGGGCCGGGGGGAGGGAGGGGGGGGGAGGGGACGAGGGGGGGGGGGAAGGGGGGGGGGGTTACTCAGTGAGTGAGTGGTTTGGTGGGGGAGTAGTAGCAGGGTAGCAGGAGGGTTAGGGGTAGCTTTCTCGGCAGGCAGGCAGCGGTAATAGAGAGAGAGAGACAGAGAGAGAGAGAGAGGGGGGGGGGGTAAGGAGGCCGGAGGGGGGGGGGGGGGGGGTAGAGGACGGACGGGGAGGAGGGGGACGATGGGTGAGGGGTGGGGGTGGGGGTGGAGGTGTAGAGAAGGGGTGATGGAGGGGGTGTGGGGGTGTGTGGGTGGAAGGAACTTAGATGCACGGCTGCAGATGGGAAGGCGTGTTTTCGCGAAGCTCCACTATGGGGTAGGCGTGATGTCGAGCTAACTTAAAACAGCTTTACATGGTGTGTGTGTCTCCGGTGGATTTTAAAAGAAGAAGAAGGAGGAGTAGGAGGAAAAGGAGGAAAGGGAGGAGGAGCAGGAAGAGCAGAGGAAGAAGACGTTAAAGAACGAAGAACAAGGAAAGCATGAGGTAGAAGAAGGAGAAGAAGACAAAAAAGAAGAAGAAAAAAAAAGGCAAAATAATACGAAGAAGAAAGAAGAGGACGAAGGAAGAGGAGGAGGAGGAGGAGAAGAAGAGAAGAAGAAGGAGGAGAGGAGGAGGAGGAGGAGGGAGGAGGAGGAGGAGGAGGAGGAGAAGAAGAAGAAAGAAGAAGAAGAAGAAGAAGAAGAAGAAGAGAAGAAGAAGAAGAAGAAGAAGAAAGAAGGAGAAGAAGAGGAGGAAGAAGAAGAAGAAGCAGGAGGGGGAGGAGGAGGAGGAAGGAGGAGAAGAAGAAGAAGAAGAAAGAAGAAGAAGAAGAAGAAGAAAAGAAGAAAGTTCGTTCAGGGTTGGATCAGTGCGGATCCGGCCTGTTTTTTTTTTTTTTTTATGGATCTTTTTCTAGTTTCCCGGTTCTCTCTCTCTCTCCCTCTCTCTCTCTCCTCTCTCTCTCTCTCTCTCTCTCTCTCTCTCTCTCTCTCTTCTCTCACTTACACACACACACACACACACACACACACGCACGCACGCACGCACGCACGCACGCACGCACGCACGCACGCACGCACGCACGCACGCACACGCACGCACGCACGCACGCACCCACGCACGCGCACGCACGCACGCACACACACACACACACACACACACACACACACACACACACAATCTCTGTCTCTCTCTCACTCTGTCTGTCTGTCTGTCTGTCTGTCTGTCTGTCTCTCTCTCTCTCTCTCTCTCTCTCTCTCTCTCTCTCTCTCTTGCCATTATTCCCCCCACCCCCCATGTCATAGAGTACCCTGCGAAAGAGGAAAGAAGGGGGAGGGTGGTGGTGGTGGTGGAGAAGAAGCGGAGGGTTTTTTTTCTTGTTATTTTCTTTTCTCTATCATCTTAAAATTTTCAGCATCGGAAATCAAAGGAGACCAACATTCATCTGTACCTTCCATATCATAATGATACTAATATCATTATTCACAATAATAATGATAATAATAATAATAATAACAGTAATCATCATCATCATCATCATCATCATCATAACATAACAATAATAATAATAAATAATATAATAATGATGAGATGATGATGATAATGATGATAAAAATAATAATGATGATAACAACGATAATGTTTCAGTACAAGCAGAGCAAGGAATAGATCTCAGCGATCTATGGAGACAACACGGATCAATGCTAAACATCGTTCAGAGACTGACTGACGCCCCACAGTCGATGTTTGACTTCATAACCCTCATTGTCCATACTCCATAACTCTCATTTCCCATACTCCATAAACCTCATTTTCCATACTCCATAACCCTCATAGTCCATACTCCATAACCCTCATTGTCCATACTCCATAACCTCATTTCCATACCATAACCCTCTCCATAAACCTCATTTCCCATACTCCATAAACCTCATTTTCCATACTCATAACCATCATTTTCCATACTCCATAATCCTCATTTTCCATACTCCATAACCCTCATTTTCCATACTCCATAACCCTCATTTTCCCATACTCCATAACCCTCATTTCCCATACTCCATAACCCTCATTTCCCATACTCCATAAACCTCATTTCCCATACTCCATAACCCTCATTTTCCATACTCCATAATCCTCATTTCCATACTCCATAACCCCCACTTTCCATACTGCATAACCCTCATTTTCCATACTCCATAACCTCGTTTTCCATACCATACTCATTCCCATACCCATAACCTCATTGTCCATATACTCCATAACCTTCACCTTTTTGTACTCCATAACCTCATTTTCCATACTCCATAACCCTCAGTGTCTATACTCCATAACCCTCATTGTCCATTCTTTATAAACCATCATTTTCCATACTCCATAACCCCCATTTTCTATACTCCCATAATAACACCCTCTTTCCATACTCCATACCCTCATGTTCCATACTGCATAACCCTCATTTCGTCATACTCCGTAACCCCTCATTTTCCATACTCCATAACCCTCATTGTCCATATTCCATAACCCTCATTTCCCATACTCCATAACCCTAATTTCCCATACTCCATAACCCTAATTTCCATGCTCCATAACCCTGATTTCCCATATTCCATAACTCTAATTTCCCATACTCCATAACCCTCATTGTCCTTACTCCATATCCTCATTTTCCATACTCCATAACCCTCATTTTTTCATACTCCATAACCCCCATTTTCCATACTGCAAACCCTCATTTTTCCATACTCCATAACCCTCATTTTCCATACTGCATAAACCCTCATTTTCCATACTGCAAAAACCCTCATTTTTCTATACTCCATAACCCTCATTTTTCATACTGCAAACCCTCATTTTCCTATACTGCATAGCCCTCATTTTCCATACTCCATAAGCCTCATTGTCCATGGGTGCATAACCCTCATTTTCGATATACTCCATAAGCCTCATTGTCCATACTCCATAAAACCTCATTTTCAGTACTCCATAACCCTCATTGTCCATACTCCATAACCCTCATTTTCCAAAGGGCCAGTGACTTGTCAGGGGTCCGCCGTATCCAGGGCATGGCTAAATGTAGGGCGGAAAGCACATCCTCTAAAACCCGCCGCCATTAGTCTTCCTTGAACTGAATCCAGGGTTCCCGTTTCCTAATAGGTGGACAGAGAGGATTTTCAAGCCGAAAAAAAAATTGCGTGTGATTCGAATCACGATCGTCAGCTCCGCAGACAACTCTCTGAGTATGTGGCAACGGGTCCCTCACATATGTGGCTATATTCGAACCCCAAGCACACACACACACACCACACACACACACACACACACACACACACACAAAAGAAGAAGAAGAAGAAAGAAAGAAAGAAGAAAGAAAGAAACTGTGACCTCAAGGTTTCTTACACACACACCCAAGCTGGATTTGAAGGGATAATTTACAGTCATCGACCAAATACGTGAGTAGCCTACATCAGTTTTTGAAAACAGTTACATTGTTTTTTTTAAAACTGGTGTACATTTTTTTTCTTAAAGATTAACTTTGTCCCAGAGTTTCATAGTTGTTTAGAAAAAAAAAATCAAAAAGAAAGAAGAAAGAAAGAAAAGACGACGAGACGATGTTCCGAAAAGGATCACGCTAGCAATATGATGAAAAAAAAAAAAAAAAAAAAAAAAAGACCACTAATACACGAAACCAGTACTGCGAACGGGAAACGGTATTCGGAACACATTATAACCCCGCGATCACAATATTATTCTGGATCCTAAAGCTGAAGAGAAAACAAAACAAAAGAAAAAAACAAACAAAAAAAGGCAAGAAAGAAAGAAAATAAAAATAAAAAAAAGGAGAACAAGCGGCGGGGGAGGGGGGGGGGGGGGGGGGGGGTGAAGGAGGGGGGTGTGTTGGGGGGGGGGATAGAAAGACAGTTGTGAACCGAACTGTGTTGTGTGTGGTATTCCGTGTGTTTTGTTGTGTGTGTGGTGTGTGTGGCTGTGTTTGCGCGCGCGCGCGTGCGTGTTTTTTTATGTATATACGTGTCTATCGCGCGTCTAGCATCTTTTTTCTATTATCTATCTATAGCGATCTATCTATTTTCCATCTATCTACCTTTTTTTCTTTCTTTTTGCATAATTTTGTTTTTTCTTGTTTTTTTTTTTACTTTTGTGAACTTGTTTGTTACAAAGTCTGGCGGAAGGGCAGGTTCCGTCTTCACGGTCTTCGTATGTGTTTTTTAATGGACGACAGTCGTTTTGGTATCATGTTGTCCATGGATATGCATTCTGGGTATAGTTGTCTGGAACTTTGTTCAAGGAGGCGGGAATCGCTCAAACTGGAGCGTCAGATTCGTGACCCAGGGTTTCCTGATTCGCATCATCGCCTGGGCGTCTTGGTACATACGGATTCTTTTCCTTCGGAGTTAATTTGGTTCTGACCTCACTTTCCAAAAGTCCTTCAAATGAGACCCAAAAGCGTGGTTCCATGTGTCAACGCACGCATAGCGTCAAGCACACTTCAAATCCCAACAAATCTGAAATAAATATTAGCGAACCGCCAAGAGGAACGTGGGACAAACGAGTCACAAGACAAAACACGACGGCGTTTCGACCTCTTAGGTCTTCTTAAGGCAAGACACCAACAAATAGGACAACGAAAATGAACGAGTTTGTCACTTACCTGGGATCTCTTCAGCGCAAGGTAGGCGTTGAATCAAATCCCGTCAGCAACTTTTGGAAGAGATGGCCAGTGTGGCTGTTGGTATGGGTGACACGGGTACACAATAGCATGCACCGAAAGACGGAAAATATGAATGAAAAACTGAGTGGACTGACCTACCGAATGACATGGGGAATTTTGAATGAAACGTCAGCAGGCAGCCCTTCAATCAGCTCTACTCAGGTAGGCAGCCCGTTGTGTCAGTGGGGGCGTAGACTGAAAGGAAATCTTAGATGAGGCAGGGAACATCAAACGGTAACTCAAGAACAAGTAGGGTAACTCTTGCTCCCTTGATGAAATAGACTGACGCCAATAACTGCAAACGAATGCGTGGATTGTAAAGTGTTTAGAGCTTGGTCTCTGACCCGAAGATAAACACTAATAATGATAATTATAATGATGTCAATAATGCTGATGATGATGATAATAATATGATAATAATGATAGTAACAATGATAAAAATGAAAAAAAAAATTAAATAAAATAATAATAATTTATTTTTTTTCCGGCCTTTCCTCCATATGAAGATAAAGTCCTGGGGGAAAAATTCCTACCTGGTCGACTAAGCAATAATAAGACTACGACTGAAAACTGAAACAGACAGAATCAGCGAAAATGCCTTTCTTTTCAATCATTTCAGTCCAACTGTGTTTGAACTCGAACTTGCATCACTTGTCGGTGACCTGAGTGTTGAACTTATAAGGCAGTCAACCAAACCATGCCGTCAGGAATTCCCCCCCCCCCCCCCCCCCCCCCCTCTCCCCCCCCCCCCCCCCCCCCCCCCCCCCCCCCCGCCCCCCCCCCCCCCCCCCCCCCCCTTTATAGCTTTTCTTATCTCAATATACCTTCGAGTCGCAATATACCCTCGAGTCACAATTTACTTTCGATTCGCAATATGCTTTCGAGTTACCCATGGTACAAAGACTTCGAGCGCAACGCAGCAGACACCATCCAGGAAAAGAGGAATCGGAGAAAACGGGGGCCCTTTCTTGCAGGACTCCATTCCATGCAGCGTCTGTGGACGACTTTGTGCCTCAGGGAATTGGTCTTCATTCCCACATGAGGACCCACATCAGCAGATGACCTGCCTGCCTACTCATCCGTCGGACACAACGGGAGAATCCATCATACTATCCAAATCAGTAGATCGTAAATCAAACAAAACCCCTTGCATTTCCTGCACAGCATACTTTCTGTTTCTGTCTGCGGAGGTTTCAATCTGATTGTTTGGTGATGGAATAAATTGTCCAGTGGATGTCAAATTATATATTATAAAACGTTGTCAATTGGTGTAGTAACTTACCTAAACATGTTGTAAAAAAAAAATCCCTCCTGTGGCGTAGTGAATTAGCACTTTGCGTGGTCAGGTATTTAGTGATGGAGTAGATGATCTAGTGATGTGCAAATCAATCCGCTGACTGTCTCGTGCTTGGCGTCTTTGTGCCTCAGGAGACCTCTGTTGATGTTGTTGTTGTTGTTGTGTTGTTGTTGTCGTTGATGTTCTAGCTGCTGCTGCTATTGTTGTTGTTGTTGTTGTTGTTGTTGCTGCTGCTGCTGCTGCTGTTGTTGTTTGTTGTTTTCGTTGTTGTTGTTGTTGTTGATTTTCTGCTGCTGCTGCTGTTATTGTAGTTGCTGTTGTTGTTGTCGTCGTTGTCGTTGTTGTGGTGGTTGTTATTGTTGTGGTTGTTGTTCTTTCTGTTTATCGACCTTTATTTTCCATTGCTATTGTTGTGCTTTGTTTTCGGCCAAGAATGTAGCTTCATCCGTCTGTTGAGGCGTGAACGATAGATCGATCGATCAATAGATAGATAGATAAATCGATAGATCAATAGATCGATGGACAGATAGACAGACAGATAGGCCGCTCGATCGATCGATAGATAGATAAATCGATAGATCAATAGATCGATGGACAGATAGACAGACAGACAGATAGACCGGTCGATCGATCGATAGATCGATAGATAGATAGATAGATTGATTGATTGATTGATAGATATATAGATAGATAAATCGCTCGATAGATAAATAGATATACAGACAGACAGATCGTTCGATAGATGGATCGATCGATCGATTGATAGACAAACAGATAGCTAAATAGATACGTAGATAGATCGATCGACAGATCGATTGATAGATAGATAGACAGATTGATTGATTGCTCGCTTGCATGCTTGATAGATAGATAGATAGATAGATAGATAGATAGATCGATAGAGAGATAGATAGATAGAGATATAGATAGATAGATAGATAGATAGATAGATAGATCGATAGATAGATAGATAGATAGATCGATAGATAGATAGTTAATTAGATAGATCGATCGATCGATCGATCGATAGATATATAGATAGATAGATCGATTGACCAAAGTGGTTAGCGTCGCGGACTCCCGGCTGGGAGGTCGTGAGTTCGAATCCCATCAGAAGTCATGTGGGTTTTTCTGCCCCTGGCTCCTACCCAGAGTTGAGTTTGCTGCGGACTCAGTTGGGAAGACTGGGACCACACAGTCGAGTTTCATCCACTTAATGGATGCGTTTCTGAGAGTGTTGCTCAAATTTCTTGACCAACACTGCAGGTGCTTGTATCTCTGGGGCCTGGTTGACGCCGGGATATATTATGAAAGGAAGCGTAGAGTACAGCCCTGTCATGTAGTAGTCTCAGACCGAAATGGAAATCCGTAGCATCATCTTAATCATCCTCATTGTCATCGATCAGTATTAAAAAAAAAAAAAAAAAAAAAGTATCAAATTCTGTGGCTCTTCTTGCCCTGCTCTCATGGTGACCTCAATTTCGATGTCCTCTCCACGTCTGTGGTCTTGGTTTGGTTCCGTCGGGGTCACCGGTATCGGCGAGTCCATGGGGGCTGTCGTTGGACGGACGTGGTGGCGCCCTCCGGAGGGAGAGCTCACTCACGCCGGCTCTGCTACCAAGCAATTATTGTCGTCAGTAGGGGGCTTAGTAGGTGGTGTCCTGCGTATGTTAGATCAGAACAGGCGCCACTGAACACCACCGAAGTGACTCGGCAGCAGTGCAGTGTCTCCTCCGGTGGGTTGCCTCTTGAAGACTTGACATCGACTGTTCCCTGTGGATTGCTGGTGCCGGGGCTGCGGCGGGGCGACCGGGCTGTGGCTGTGGGACGGGGGGTGTCGGAATAAGCGGCGTGGGTGCACTGCCTCTGAAGTCGCGCAGAGGTTGGGACAGCAAAAAAAAAAAAAAAAAAAAAAAAAAAAAAAAAGACACAGATCGATAGACAGACGGAGAGAGAGAGAGAGAGAGAGAGAGAGAGAGAGAGAGAGAGAGAGAGAGACAGAGAGACAGAGACAGAGACAGAGACAGAGAGACAGACCGACCGACCGACAGACAGACAGACAGACAGGAACGGAGACAGAGAGAATTTTGTCATTGTACTGATTGAGTAGTGCGACAGGTGTGTGAGGCTTTGAAGAAAAAAGAAAAAAAAAATGAAAAAAAAATAAAGTGAAAAAAGTTGGGGGGGGGGGGGGGGGGGGGGGGGGGGGGAGAGGATGGAGACCCCACATGAAAAGAGAGAACGAAAGAAAGAACACGAAAAAAGAAAAGTAATGTGGCAGGCCCCACATAAAAAAAAGAAAAACTCTTTTAAATGTTCCTAGAAGCATATTACCACTACAGACACTCGTTCATATAAGTCACATCTAAACACACAAGCAGAAGAGTTGTCCTCCGGGGTGGCTTGTTGCCGTGCACCAAGATCGTCTTCAGGACTACCAGGCCGGCCATCTTCGTGCTGAGTGGGACGACGGTCATGTGGCGCGTGAGGCCGACGCAGGAAAACAGGCAGGACAGAGGTCGCCAAGCCACTGTGACGATCCGTGTCCACTCTGCGACCGTGAGGGACAGCTCCCCCCCCCCCCCCCCCCCCCCACCTCTTCCTTCCCCAAGGGGAGGAGGGCCCTGCTGCTTGTGCAGGCCACTGGTGAAGTTTGCAGAGTGGCAGCACACCTCTGTCTCGATTCCGAATCACCCTACAACCTCAGAAGCCCCCCCTCCTCGCCCCCCCCCCCCCCCCCCCCCCCCCCTCGCCCCCCCCCCCCCCCACCCCCCCCCCCCCCCCCCCCCCCCCCCCCCCCCCCCCCCCCCACTCTCCGAGCGATACAGCCAGAGCGAAGAGGCTGCACACCAAAAAAAATAACGCGCCAAGGCCTTGCTTAACTAATAAGGAGTCGAGTATTTATAGACTGGCGCAACTGTTTTTTTTTTTTTTTTTTTTTTATTTTTTTTTTTTTAGGAATGTTCATTGTGTCTGGAAGTTGATTCTCTCCCCATTTTCTTTCATGTGGCCATCAAGGTACAAGCCAGCTGATTCCAAACAGACAGATTAAATTCTAAGGAATGGGATTTGGGGGCGGCGGGGGGGGGGGGGGCTCTTGGAGCTGGCGCAAAGATATTATGGTCACGGGTGAGTGCAAAGGCCTGAAATGTGTGTCAACTAATGGAAAGGTCATGTATTTGAAGATTGTTTTTGTTATTTCATCGGTGAAACACACCCCCCCCCACCCCCCTCCGCCCAAATAAGGCAAATGATTCGTGGGGAGTTCTTCTTTTGATTGATTATCAGTTTAACATTATGGTAGGCCTCAAAATGCTTCCATGGGTTTTATATAAAGTGTTTTCGTGCACAATCGTTGTGAAGAGTGGCCAGGAGGTAGCCTGTGCAGCCCTACGCGTATCTATCATCTTGATGCCTTCCGCTGTGAATCCACCTGCCAGCGGGCATCGCTGGGCCACACACACATGATGGCCATAGGGAAACCTTTGCCACGGTCATTCCACAAGAGTCATAAACATCCGGCCACAGGATTTCTCTCTCTCCTCCAAACGGACAGCGGTTAGAAAAGAAAGCTGTAAACATGACATCAAAGTGCTATTGAAAAGGTCAGGTAGGCGTAAATAACAAAGAAATATAATCGATCATCAGCTAAAAAGGATCTGGGCCAATGTTTAAATTGTTCAGTCGTTATCAATCGATTAAACTGGACGAAAACAACAGTCGCGACAAAAAAAGTTCCATTTGTTACAATTTTCGGGCATCGTGCACGAAAAATGTGACCACTGTGACATATTTCGTCCAGACTACCACTTTGTTACATCTTTCGTGGAGATTGTTGCATTGTGATACTTTGCGTTGTGTAACTGAGATCCCACAGAACGGAAACCAGTGCGATGTAACTATCTCGTTGGAAGTTATGACCTTACACACTCTAAGTTACGACTTGCTCATAACAACGACACACACACACACACACACACACACACACACACACACACACACACACACACACACACACACGCAGGCACACACACACGCAGGAACGCACACACACACACACACACACACACACACACACACACACACACACACACACACTCACACACACACACACACACAAGCACACACACACACACACACACACACACACACACACACACACACACAGATAAACACACACACACACACATACACACACACACACACACACACACACACACACACACACACACACACACACACACACACACACACACACCTCTTTCCCCGCTCTTTACGCAACATGTGGAAAGAGAAGGTAGGCGCTAAAGGCAAGGAGCTGTTACACATTCATTCGATAATTACAAAATATCGCCAATACTGCTTCTTCCTCTAGCCTCTGCTTCTTCTCCCCCACCACAAGCACAGGGGGAGAGCGCTGTTACCATTACCTTAAATCACCTCCGCTACTCTCTCTCTCTCTCTCTCTCTCTCTCTCTCTCCTTCGCCTCCCTACACTTGCTTTCTCGCTGCTCGCTTAGCCACCTACCTCTACCCATCTCCTGTGCAGTAGGCCCTACCCACCTACCACCCACTACCATCACCCTCTCTCTGTGCCCCCCCCCCCCCCCCCCCCCCTACCTACCCTACCCCCTTCTCTCCCTTGGGCCAGTTTTCCCCCTTCCCTCGCTAACTCAATTTTCTTCAGAGTCATTTTCCTCCCTGCCGTTCACAATCTGGAGTTCGTCAGTTGCTGTTCAAGCTAATCACACAATATTGGCCTTTAGAAAAGGTTGCTGCCTTTTCGCTGCTACCCCTAGCTTCCAGCTTTCAAACGTCGTAAGGGGCCCCAGCCAACCTAACCCCCCCCCCCCCCCCTCCTCCCCCTCCCAAACCCCGTCCACCTCTTCCACCCTCTTTCCGGGAAGGTAGGAGGGTTCGGGGGGGGGGGGGGGGGGGAGGAAGGGGAGGTCTCCTGGGGTCTGGCCTCGCTTATTGCCCCGCAACCTACACGCTTTAATTGCCATCATCTTGTCCGCATTAGCTGTCATAATGAGCTCGGTGGGAGCAGCCGACAAGCAAATAGGCTCGCCGCTGGTGATCATACACGAGCTAATTGGGTTTTGTTGGCCCGTGGATGCAGCCGGTGCTTCAAGTGGGGGATGAAACATCAAACTGTCTCTGCCGGCATGTAGGTAATTATCTGGATTATCAGCCATTAGCGTAAGAAACGCGCCAAGATTGCTTTAATGGTTGCGGGGGCAAACATTCCGTTGCTTGGTGTGTGGAGGAGGCGTGTGTGTGTGTGTGTGTGTGTGTGTGTGTGTGTGTGTGTGTGTTGTGCCGGGGTGTTTATATTACGAGCTGGGATGGGTTTTTTTTGTCGATGTTGCTTTTGTTGTTGTTTGTTATTTGTTATCGTTTCTTTCCTTGCCCCCCCCCCCCTTTTTCTTCTTTTTTTTTTTTTTGGTTTCTTTCTTTTAAAAAAAACTCTCGCTGAGGTAAAAAGGAAGGAGGTTCGGTTGGAAATGGCATGTTGTTTCCCTTTTGGCTCAAGCAGCTTTTTTTTTTTTTTTTCGGAGGTTAGGGACGTAAGGTTGACTTATTATGGATGTATGACTGACTTTTTTTTGTCTTTCTTTTTGTTTCATTTTTTCGCTGTCCTCCGCCCCCCCCCCCCCCCCCCCTTGTTTTTTTTTCTTCCTTCTTCCCCACACCCCTCGTCCAGTGTCACTTTCCAAAATTGTGTTTGTTGATATCACAATGTTATTGACATCACTGTGTCTCAACATTATAGTGGTATCGTGAGCTAGGTGATACACCACTGGCCTACATGCCAACTGTTTTCAAGCCAGCTGTTCGACTCCTAGACTCCTAGACCCCTAGAGAGGCTGCTGCTCCCCCCCCCCCCCCCCCCGCCCCCTCTCCACAGGACGTAAAAAGGTGACATGAGTACTAGTCTTGCGATTGTAAACCGATTTCCGTGTGTGTGTGTGTGTGTGTGTGTGTGTGTGTGTGTGTGTGTGTGTGTGTGTGTAGATTTAGATAGATAGATAGATAGATACGCGTACATAGAAAAGAACAGAAACAACAGTCTTGTCATGCCTTAAGACTTACATTTTTAAACATATTTTTGCTGGTAAACAGCTTCTTCAGGTCAAGCATCAACATTTTGTTAAATTTGTTGAAATTAGTAAAAAAAAAAAAAAAGAAAAAAAAGAACGCAAGTTTGAGGACACAAAAAGACTGTTGTTTTTATTCTTTACACATCTTACCATCTCCGGTTTTTACTACAGTTTATTTTAACAAGGTGAGGAACTCAGGATATCAAAAGAGCATTATTTTCAAACACACACACACACACACACAGATAGAGATAGATCGTAATCGAAACAGCATGTTAAAGAACCTTCAGCAACAAGAGACTGTCCATGGTACACGCATTTCTCTTCCTTGAAAGTAATCCACTTGAAATAACTAAACGAAAGCAAACAAAAAAAAAAAAACAAAAACAACAACAAAAACTCATAGCTGATATTTTTTGGAAACCAGTGACAAAGCTGAAATCAGTATGTGTAATGCAAAAAAGTGAGCGCTGAGCATGAGAGATCAGGGAAATCGCGACAGTTCTCTCTCCTTGTAAACAGCTTAACCAGCAGTCTTTCGTAAAACGTTTCCTATTGCAGGTCTGTTCTCAATGCTCGTCATTGACTGATTTTGACGTCCCATATGGTATTTTACTATATAGTTGATGTGGACCTCGTATCTATTTCAGATTTGTCCACGATCATTTTCCATTTTGGCCTTATTGAGATTATCATCTACCTATCTGTGTGTCTGTCTACGTATCTGCCTGCCTGTCGATGTCGACTGTGTCTCTCTCTCTCTCTCTCTATATATATATATATATATATACACGCGTGCCTGTACCCATCGTCAACACAGCGCAGGCCTCCAAGGATGGTACAGAACTGCTCTATAGGCAGGTGAAGACAGTGCTGCTTTGGGTCCTCCCCAGCATCTTCGGGTGTTTCTTTTTCTCCCCATTCACCCTCACAAGCACATACTGTCAGTTACGCAGAATTAACTTCCACAGCAGATATGATTGCTCATCTTTCCTTATTTCTTCAATCTAAGACATAAAAGCAAGTTTTGTTTTTATAATTAAACATTTCTTGCAACCATTGCGACACCAAGCTGCTCTGTAAGTTGCTGGAATGGTGTTCGGTTACTTATCCTTGGAATTTATTAGTCTAATATATATATAATGCTGCTGAACTGAGGGGGGGGGGGGGAAAACAAGTGCAGGTAACAATTCTTCTATCATACTAGTAATAACTTGGCAAAGATTTAAAATTTAAAAAAAAAAATTTGAAGTGTGAAGTAAATAGGAAAATGTATATCATAAATATGATAATTTTTCACTAGCTGCACAAGGAAACTATCGCAATCTCTCTCGAAGGCAAATCTATAAATTATGTATTGCTTGAGAAAACTATCGCAATCTCTCTCGAAGGCAACTATCACAATCTCTCGAAGGCAACTATCGCAATCTCTCTCGAAGGCAACTATCGCAATCTCTCTCGCAATCTCTCTCGAAGGCAACTATCGCAATCTCTCTCAAAGGCAATTCTATAATTATTTATTACTTGCTTCGAGACCTTTCGTCCGCTGGATAGGACTCATCAGACAGACACGGCTGATTGTATCCGTGCTCTTGGCGTCACATAGAGAGAGACACACCACAGTCCCATAATCTGTGGTGTTCCGACTGCCAAGGGTTCGAAAAAGAATCCAACAGCACCTCCAAACAAGCCAGCGAAAGATAGTAGAATTAAACAAAACGAAAGTGTGGAGAGGAAAAAAGTTGTTGAAAACTAAAAGGATTACGCAAACAGTATAAAATGTAAGAGACAATCTTTGAGCCTATGCTTGAGGATCCATTTAAGGATGCAAGGGAGATCAAAAGATATGGAACAGTCTGAGTGGTCAGCTCTGCTGTTCAATATATATATATATATATATATATATATATATATATATCTGTCGATATATATATTTTGTTTGTAATCTGATGTGGACTGGACAAGAGTTTTTTATTTGACTGGAAAAAATTTCATACTCTTCTGCTTATGTGAAATAACATTTGCATGTCATGTGTTGCAATGTTTGGATGAAATATTGGAAGTATCGTATGTAAGACGAGAGGTAATTCTAAGTGTTCGAAGTTTATGAGAAAAACGCAGATTTGTGATCTCGAAAATCTTGCTGACAATGTTTCTTGACTCGCGGTTTTGATGATAAAATACAAAGGAGGACGCCATTAATGTTTATGGCACTGCTAATTTTGATCTGTTATCGCATGTAATTAGTGGGAAGATTGTCATTACATTTTTTTCCCCGTGGAACACACACACACACACACACACACACACACACACACACACACACACACAGAAGCACAAACGATTGATAACCTTTGCGCTTGTGTGTGTGTGTGTGTGTGTGTGTGTGTGTGTGTGTGTGTGTGTGTGTGTGTGTGTGTGTGTGTGTGTGTGTGTGTGTGTGTGTGTGTGTGTGTTTGCGCGCAACATACAAAGCTGCATATCCTGCTTTTATTGGAGCAAGGTGTGTTTACAATTACGAGCAGTCTTATCCCCCCCTTTCTGCTCGAATTCAATTATAGTTACTGAAGAACTGCTTTTAAATTTGCGGCGTTTTGTGTGAAAATACAACGGTCCCGATGCGAAAATATTTCTCTGTAAACAGTGGATGTGTGTTGTAGTAGTACTTTAATTTAACGTCTCTTCACCCTCAAGTGACATTTAAAAAAAAAAAAAAAAAAAAAAAAAAAAAGGCATGTGAAAGATTCTTTAAAAGGTTGAGTGTTTTTGAGTAAATGTAACATCAATGCCATTCTTAAGTTTTCTTAGTGGATGTGTGTGTGTGTGTGTGTGTGTGTGTGTTGTGTGTGGTGTGGGTGGGTGGTGGGGGTTTTTGTGTGTGTGTGTGTGTGTGTGTGTGTGTGTGTGTGTGTGTGAAACGGGGGCAAGACATGTGAGTGTGTCTATCCATGTGGGAAGATGTATCTGACCAGGAAAGGGTTATGTGAAAAGAAAGAGAGAGACTTGTTGACTGAACGATCCAAACACTGAAGCACAAAAGGACACAGACAATTCGACAGAAAACAACAACAACGACAACACAACGACAACAACAATAACAACAGCAAGAACAACGACAACAACTATGCTCGCGCAAGGGACAGAAAATGTAACGAGCATTTGAGAAAATTCGCCATAACCGCTAAAAAAAAATTTGAAATAAAATTTCAAGCGAAAGACGATTCTGGTATGACAGAAGAACCAGGAATTACAACGAATTTACTTCAGTATTCAACTCTCTATTTGTTTAGTAAACCTGAACGAAAAGTGGAATTGTAAAGAAAATTAAACTCTGAAGTTAAAAACATTACCTGTAAGCTGATAAATCAGCCTGAATATTTCTTGAGTGTTCTTGAATTCACGTCATAAATCAGGAGGGGGAAAGCCCCACTTCTTTGAAACAAAATTTAAAAAAAAAAAATGTTTTAAATGGAGCGATCAAACGAGAACATTTTTCACAGTGTCAGCAAGGAAACTTCCATGTTTTGATATTATTATCAACTTTAAGAACTCATCACAAAAATAGTTAACAATGCGGGGCATATCTTGATTTGAGAGCATAGGCTAAGCAGACACACGCTAAGCAGCTTGTTTACCCGTGAGATGATACGTTTGGCGCTATCAAAATGACTCCGCAGCACTGCGGTATCTTCTCCGGCGGGTTACCTCACCGACGCCCCCTGTCGACTACTATCGCTGTGTGGCTGCGACAGGACGCCTCAGAGTGTGGATGAAACGAGTAAGGGGAAGGGGAAAGGAGGGGTGAGGGCGGGGGGGGGAAGGGGGGGGGGGGGGAGGATGAGCGGCGCAGAAATTATAGCTCTGAGATAGCACTGAAACTGAGCAAAAAAAAAAACAAAAAACCAAAAAAAAAAAAAAAAAGAAAAAAGAAAAGAAAGATTGTTGAATGGGTAGTAAAAGGAAAATGACCCATACACCCTTTGCAAAGTACACGTTTCCTCCATTCGAGTTCTGAAACTGTCGGAGAGACATTTCGGTGTGGTGCCAAGGAAGGAAAAAAAAAAAAAAAGCTAGGGGGTGGCCTGGATATTATGCCAGACCTCCAAAAGACCCGATTGCCTGCTGTTTTCCTCACGAACAAGGTTATCTTCTGCTGAGTATGAAGTTCTTTCGCCATGTAATGCGCATTCTGTATGATAGTAGCCGACTCTAATGGGATCTTCTTACCGCAAAATAATAACGCTTTTACTGTTTAAATGGTTTGTTTGTGTTAAGCTTTTTGTGCCAATTGTTTTCAAAGTTGGGTGAGTGCAGGTTATAAATGGTATATAAAAGCAAAAATTGAATGACTGAGACTCAAAGTTTTTGCATTAAAATTGAAAAGATAAATGACCGTTTGTTCTTCGTCCTTTGTTTCCATGGTTAAGAATGTGTGTTTGTCCCGCCTGAAGAAGATCCATTAGGTCGAAACGCGTTAAGTGTTATTTTGTGTGTTTCTTCGTTTGGCGGCCCAGTAATTTTGTTGTTTGTTTATTCCGACAACCTTCTTCACTATGTGCGTGGTGTGTATATACAAATTACCTTTCGGGTTTAGAAACAAGGTTTGAAAAAAAAAAAAATCGTATAAAATTGCAATTTGTGCACAAAATTCTTAGACTTCTAGACTTCTTCGCTCCTCCCGGGGGTGCTCAGACGCTCTGAGCCAGTGGCTGAGTGTGAAGCCAGTCCATCCACTGATGTTGTCCTTCCATCTCTGTCTTCCTTTGCTGCCTCCTCGCATGTTTCATGTAGAATAGTTTTGGCAAGTCCTGTTGATCCTGATACTTGATCATACCATCTCATTTTCCTTCTTCTGACAATGGACAGCAGGTCTTCGTATGGTAAAATGGTTTTGTCTTACTCTCTAGTCTGGACCTCCAAGTTGTTAGAGTGGCCTTTGT
The DNA here is from genome assembly GCA_016801955.1 of Conus betulinus. Classification (NCBI taxonomy): domain Eukaryota; kingdom Metazoa; phylum Mollusca; class Gastropoda; order Neogastropoda; family Conidae; genus Conus; species Conus betulinus. Next base: position 39,257 of record JADBJO010007990.1, read on the forward strand.
AGGAGACGCCAAGCATCTCATCTCTAATGCTCGAGTCTGTCTTTCAACTAGCCAGAGAATTCTGGCGCAAATTCGTGGATTCCTTTGTTAACGCTTCCTATATGTTCGAATGCGCTCAAAATTACTTCTTCCCACAATTATTTGCCAGGCATCAACAATCGTTCCATATTCTCATGATATGTGTAGTAACTATTCACCACTGTCCTGGTTTCTGTCGTATCAGAACGTTTCTTTTCTTTCTTTCGCATTCTCTGCCATGTTCGATTCTCAATCCGGTTAGTAAGGTGGAGTCTGTTGCAGAAATCCCACAACTTCTCTTGGGCCTCACCCAGACTGGATCACGTCTAGCGTCTCGAAGGAGAAGCAGAATTGCAAGATGTGGGTAGCAACATAGATAGTACGCTGTAGAACATACAATTTTAGGTGGAAGTGCCACAAGGATACAGATAAATATTGACAGAGCTTGAGACGCAAGAAGAGCTGGCAGTATCTTGTTAGCAGCCCGAAGATGTTAACTTGAGCTACTCTGTCTAGTGTGGAAAGGTTAGTTTTAACTTCATTCATAGACGTTAGTACGAAGATCCAAACCTTAATACCACGATTTTCTGAAATTATTTCTCAAACAGTTTTAGTTTCACTGTAGAACATTCAATACCTTGAATGTTCATCGAGAGCAAGTATGCTACTTTGGTACGAGTGCTTTGTACCTTAAATGCTCATCGAGAGCAAGTATGCTACTTTGGTACGAGTGCTTTGTTTCTCTCCTTATTTTTACATAATGACCTTTGCTGTCGTGTTTCACAATCGAGCGAGTTTTACTGTGTTATAAGACTGGACAGTCCTGAAAAATGATTACTTTTAAAGTTTTAAAACGAAAAATGATTACTTCCGCAAGACAATTCAGACAAACAGATGACAGGACAAAACACGATGCATTTCGACCTATTAAATTTTCTTCAGATAAAACAAACAATATTTAGTACAACGAAAATGAGAACAAGCCGAATACGTAACGCGAAATACAAAACAGCTAAGGGTAACAGTCAGTATGGATCACAGTTTGTTTCAAAGGACTGAAGGCGGAAACTGAAGCAAATTTTCAAACGAAAAGTTATTAGTTCGGCAAGACAATCCACACAAATTGAGTCCTCTCTCTCTCTCTCTCTCTCTCTCTCTCTCTCTCTCTCTCTCTCTCGTGCGTGCGTGCGTGCGTGCGTGTGTGTGTGTGTGTGTGTGTGTGTGTGTGTGTGTGTGTGTGTGTGTGTGTGTGTGTGTGTGTGCATGCATGCTTGCGTGCTTGCGTGCGTGCGTGCGTGTGTGTGTGTGTGTTCGTTCGTTCGTAATTCTGTTTAACGTCTGTTCACTTTGAGTGATATTGGACGTGTGTGTGTGTGTGTGTGTGTGTGTGTGTGTGTGTGTGTGTGTGTGTGTGTGTGTGTTTGCAAAATTTATCATAAAAAATCTCAACCGTCTTGTAGATTTCCCGCATTAATATGAAGTCGCCTAAAATCACCGATCAAAAAAAAAAAAAAAAAAAAAAAAAGACGAAAGTAGACAAACGACCTAAATTTGTAGTGCGTAACATACACAGAGTCAGAGACAAAGAGACACACATTCACATACACGCATACACACACGCGCGCGCGAGTGAGCGCGCGCGGGCGCTCTCTCTCTCTCTTCTCTCTCTCTCTCTCTCTCTCTCTCTCTCTCGACGACACACACACGTACGCACGCACGTAGGCACCCCCCCCCCCCACACACACACACACACACGCACACACACTTGATCACAGCGTACACGGTTACTTGGCATGAATATAAGAACCGTTTTCCATTTTCAATGTCTTGTGGAAAAAAGAGAAACCCATCGAATTATCATCGAATCAAATTATTGGTACATAGCACAAATAGCAGTTTGGATGGCAAAACTTTTCTTTTAACATAAGGACAACAGATCAAAAATGCTATTTGTTATGAGGGACCAGATATTTCCCAGGGGACTAACGTATTAATGATGATAATGACTTGCATGTGCCAGCATCAATCTTACGAAGTCAAACGTTGTGATATATTTTTTCATTTAAGTGTGTGCTGATCGTTAGACTGATGCTAACGAGCTTGGGACGGAAGAATTGCGTGGATAAGCTGACCTTTGTGGTTGTCATTGATGATGATGATGATGTCGACGACGACGATGTTGATGATGACGACGACGACGACGATGACGATGATGAAGATTATAATGACGACGACGACGATAATGATCATGATCATGAAGATAATTTTCTTTCTTTCTTTCTGCGTACGCGGGCTGATACTTCTGCGGACACTGCCTGTATAGACAGGCAGTGGAGTTTTTGTGTGTATGACCGTTGTTTTTTTTTTTTTTTTTTAATCCCGCCATTAAGGCAGCCCTACTCCATCTTCTGGAAGGTGCATGCTATGTGTGTAACGTGTCATCCATACCAACGGTCAAACTGGCCTTCTCTTCCGAAAGTTGGTGATGGGATTTTACGTGTGTGCAAGATTTTGTGCGTGCGTTCATACACGGAAACTCGGTTTATATTCTCATTCGAAGGACTGTATAGGGAATGGAGTCAGAACCAACTTTAACTCCGAAGGAAAAATCCCCATGTACCGAAATTCGAACCCGCAACCCGAGAATCACGAGTCAGGCGCTCTACCAACTGAGCCATTCCGGCCCCATGAAGATCATGATGATGATGATGATTGTTATAATGATTATTAGTCTCAAAAATGGTGACGATGACGATGTTGTTGCTGCTGCTGATGCTGCTGTTGCTATGATGATGATGATGACGACGATGATTGTTATCATTCTTGGTCGCTGTAGTATTAATATTAGAAACAGTATTGCCGTTGTTGCTGTTGTTGCTGCTGCTGCTGTTGTTGTGTTGTTGTTACCTTCGTCGTCGTCGTTGTTATTTTTTGTCTTGGAGAAGCAAATAAATTTACTACGATTGCTTTAACCGCGCCTTACATGTTAGTGATATTTACCCAACAGGTAAACGACCCTATTGGTTAGCACCAGTGACGAGCGCATTTACGGAACTCATTGAACGAATCACGTCAGCTGACACCTACGTTGATATATTATCGGCCCTAATAAAACCACAAGACGGATGTGAAAAACAAGGACGAAACTTACACCACGTTATCTTTGATTCACCATCTTTACGTTTTGGTACGCTTCATCTTCAACGTCAAGGTGGTCTTTTTTGGTCGGAATGATAGCATTTTCTGATTATGTGCCGCCATTATCACCCCCTTCTGTACACTTTAAATAGTATCATCATCTGATTGGTGGACAGATCGCTAGGGATTCTCACTCTACACCAAAGACTTGAGTCAAGGGGAAAAGTCGCAAGAACCCATCCACTCCGCAGTTGCCTGTTTGTGCACAAGATCACAACACCACTGAATCAGCAGCAGCAGCAGCAGCAGCAGCAGCAGCAACAACAACAACAACAACAACAACAACAACAATTATGGTCTTGGAACCAATCAAACGTGGGCCTTCGCCTCAACTTCAATACTGCTTTTCGTAAATCATCTGTGCGCTTTGTTTTCTTCCTAATATTCAGCCTGCTGATAGCGTAATTAATAACAAAAAGACAATTTAAAAAGAAAAGATCATAAAAAGTATCAAAAGTAAGTTTCGGCAGGAAACTGAAATACGGAACTCATAATCGCAACTCTCTCTCTCTCTCTCTCTCTCTCTCTCTCTCTCTCTCTCTCTCTCTCTCTCTCTCTCTCTCTCGTGTGGCATATGACGCTCAAAATAGAGAAATCAGATTCCAAAGTCGCGTCGTTTCATATGCGAGCGAGCAGCCACCAACCATCATCACTACATTACAAGAAGAAGAAGAAAAAATAATATAATAATAATAATAATAATAATAAAAAAGAAGGAAAAGAACACCCGAAGGAAATGATAAAGAAAAGGAGTGAGAGGTGGGAAAGAAAACCCGTTAATATGACTACCCTACCCCCCAAAAAAAAAAAAAAAAAAAAAAAAAAAAAAAGCATCCCCTGGTGGTGGTGGTGGTGGTGGTGGTGACGCCTGCCTCCCAACTTAACCCTTCCCAGCGATGCATCAGCTCCTGGTCCTCCATTTGGGCCATCCCTGGGGGTCGGGCAATCGTCAACAAATTCATTTTTCTTCCCTCACTCCAATGCCCTTCACTGGCTTGCCTCGCAGGGATGATAAACTCCGAAGAGCCCGGCGGAAACTGTCTGGCCATTCCGAGAGGAGCCGGGGGAGAGACTGGCAGAAATGATTAACTCTGCCCGATTGCCTTTCACGACTCTGTCATAGAGACGTCCTGGCGGAGAGATTTGAGGTCCCCACGCACCCTCCCCCCCCCCCCCCCCCCCCCCCCCCCCCCCCCTTTTCCCCCCCCCTTTTCTTGCCTTCCATTCCTGAGGAGAAGGTGGCCTTCTCTTCAGCCACTCTCGCCTTTGACTCTCCCTCCCCCCTCCCCCCCCCCCCCCCCCCCCCCCTTTTGGGTCTTAGTATGGTGTGTTCACAGCGACAAAAGATATAAAATTTTTAGGTTTTTGTTTGTGTTTGTGTTTGTTTTTTTTTTTTTTTTTGTATGTTTTGCTAGTTGCAAAATGGGGCAACGGTGGACGGAAATCTGAACAAATTTTATATGCTATTTTTAACGACTCCTCCGAAGAATGTAGGTAAACGAATCCCAAGACAAAGCACGACACGTTTCGACCTCCTAGGTCTTCTTCAGGCAAGATCAACAACACTCAGGACAACGAAAATGAAGAACGAGCCGTCACTTCTCTTTGTCGCATTCGGCGCAAAACGGGCGGTGAATGTTTTGTTTTGTTTGTAATCACTGAAGAAAAGCTGTACATTTTCTGTTAATATTGCTGTTGAGTTGGTGTCTTTTTGTGCCATTAAAAAAAAAAGAAAGACAACTCTGATGAGGGTGACAAAACGGCAAGGTTACCTGGTGAGAAGATTCATTCCTTTAATCGTAAAATTACCATTTATTTTGGTATTTTTTCCATTCACATTTAAGAGAGATGCGAATGCGAATGTTTTTATTCAGTTTAAGGCCACAGCCCCATACTGAAAGGGTATTCATACATGCATCATACAACATTCCTAATACATAACACAATGAAATCATGAAAAAATGTAGGTATGGTACAAACCGCAGAGTACATTAAGCCATCACTGTCCGAATTTTCTTGTTTGCTTCGTAAATATAAGCTTACATGGCTAAATTCCAAAGTGTGTTCTCATTCCTTGTTGACGGCAAGAGAATTAGCTGAAATTGCATGGTTCAGTGTAATATCTGGGTTGCATAAATTTTATTCTAAGATCGCTCAGAGCAGGACAGCAAAACAAAAAATGTATTTCATCTTCTCTTGCTTCGTTACAAAGTCGACACATCAGTTCATTTCAACTACATTTCTATACCTGAGGCGATGGCATTTAAGAGAGAGAGAGAGAGAGAGAGAGAGAGAGAGAGAGAGAGAGAGAGAGAGAGAGAGGTGTGTGTGTGTGTGTGTGTGTGTGTGTGTGTGTGTGTGTGTGTGCACGCGAGCGCGAGCGTGCGTGCGTGCGTGCGTGCATGTGTATGTGTGTGTGTGTGTGTGTGTGTGTGTGTTAGTTGTCATTGAGTGAATATGTGTATTGTTGCCCTGGTTGTTGTTACTGTTTGTTCTCACATTCATACCTCAGAGAGAGAGAGAGAGAGAGAGAGAGAGAGAAGAGAGAGAGAGAGAGACAGACAGACAGACAGACAGACAGACAGACAGAGACAGACAGAGACAGAATGTGAAATTTGCGTCACGAACACGAATTTTTGGGTGATGAAATTTGACCCTAAATTCGTATATTCGATAGAAATGTGAATGAAAAATAATGACTCATCTACTTTATGTCTTGTGCAGGGGTAGAACATTTATAATGGTTTCGTCAACATTATGCACAGTTTTGGAACCAAAGACACAAACTTTAAACAAAGAATCAAAACATGCTTTTTTCCTTTCAATTGTGTCGGCACGAAATACCGGACTTCCTGTTGCTTCCTTCTAATGTTTAAAACGAAAATTATGCATGTGAAAACCAAATCGAACTGTCCCGTTTGACCAGATTCTAAAAAAGTACTTGTAATGACTCCGCCGAGCAACGTAGATAAACGAATCACAAGACAAACACGACGCGTTTCGTTCCGTTGGTCTCCATCAGGCAAAGATAAACAACACTCAGGACAATGAAAGAACGAGCAATCACTTTTTTTTTGTGGTCAAATTTGGCGCAAGATGGGCGTTGTTTTCATTCATCGGCCATCTTGTGCCGAATTTGACGAACATTAGTGTTGTTTATCTTGCTTGAAGAAGATCTAAGCGGTCGAAACGCGTCGTGTTTTGTCTTGTGATTCGTTTGTCCACATTATTTGGCGGAGTTATCATACGTACTACTTAGGATTTGTTTAGATTTCCGCCTGCAGTCGTCTCCCCTTACAACTAACCCCGTTTGAGCAGATTTTGTGTGCACTCTGAAGGCAAGCCGATTCATGTTATACCTACGACTCGTCGAAATTATTCAGAATTTTTTTTAAAATCCTTTCCTATGTTATTAAAAGAAAGAAGACTAATCTTTTTCGTAATGAGTATATTTTAAGTTATACGTAAAGGTGTTTGTGTGAACTTGTGTTTCTTAATTAAACTGAAAAATAAGAAAAAATTCAACAGCAAATAATTCATCTGGTACGACCGTAATATCCGAAGTTAATAGTCCTTTGATACAAACGGGACAGGTTTAGGACAAGAAGACAGGAACAGATCAGTTCCACGGCCCAGTCAAAAACAGCTTGGAGCTCAGTTGTGCCTATACCGTCTAGCTCAGTGAAACTCTACAGATCATAACTTTGATCGATATGAGATGATATTCTTTCCATCTTTGAAAGATCTTCCACTTAAGGCAAAGACTTAACAGGTCATCGCAGCACAGCGGGTTTATCGTTGTGATATGATTCACGCATACATATATGATCACAGTGTTATTTTCCCCCCAGCAACATCAAAATCAATCAAACGAAAAAAAAAAATAAATAAATAAAAAGAAAGACAGTAATAAATAGCAAAGACAACAACATTAACAAAAAGAACTCTGTTCGAACTATCTTATCTTTAAACAAGTCAACAATATAGTACCAGGACGACCGTATATGGAGACATTTTTTTCTCTCCCGGGTCTTAAAAGAAGAAAAAAAAATGAAAGAAAAGAAAAAGGAACAGAAAAGAAGAGAACAGAAATTCGGGAGTATTGAAAACGGTCAAAATTCGAAATTATTGTCCAGAAAGCGGTCAGAATTCGAAATTATTGTCCAGAAAGCGGTCAGAATTCGAAATTATTGTCACTGTCGACCCATCTTTAGCTCTCTCTGGAGTCTTCATCCAGTGCCATCATCTATCATCATCCCGTTCCTCCCAGGCCCATCCAGGATCACCCCCTCTCAGTCGGCGGCGCCAGAAAGCCCGCACACAGGTATATCAATGTCAGATCGCTTTCCGGCCACTCACCCACCAACGAAGACCCTGCATCCATCCGCTGCTAGCCGATTCGCTCCGGTGGTGTTCATTACTGCTGGCTTGTTCCGATCCAGCGCACGCAGGACACCACCACCTGCTAAGCCCCCTCTCTGTCCTCCTCCCCCTTCTTCCCCCTGCTCCTCCCTGCTGAGAACGGTAATTGCTGAGTCATAGTGCCAGACCGCTTTCTTGGGCTGCTGGGAATGGTTCGTACGTCCTCGTCCCTCCCGTGTGTAGCATTTCCCATAAAGATGCCAGAACCTGAGGCTTGGACATCACGTATCTGGTGGGTTCAGTGGGTGGAACACCGAGTTGGTAATTAGGTGTGTACTTGTGAGTTCAAATCCTGTGCGCTCTCTCTCTCTGTCTCTCTCTCTCTCTCTCTCTCTCTCTCTCTCTCTCTCTCTCTCTAAGAAGTGGCATTTCCGCTGCCCCTCTCTAAACCTGCTGTTGTTCTGGTGGTAGCGTTAGTCTTTTCTATCAGCAAGGCCTCTTTACTTACATTACCCACCCACCTTCGCATTCTATCTACCCCGTTTCGCTCCCCCACCTCTCCCCTCCCCCTCTCTTCCCCCATCACCTCTGCTCTTTCTGTGGCTGGTTTTGCCCATCGGCCACACGGCGTGAGGGAGACGTGGCGTTTTACACCTGACTGTTTGT
>JADBJO010007990.1:62500-65000 GCA_016801955.1 Conus betulinus
CTTTCTCTGTCGGTCTGCCTGTCTGTCTGTATCTCTGTATAATCTCTCTGTTTCTGTCTGTCTGTCTTGATCTCCTTCTCTGCCTCTGTCTCTGTCTGTCTGTCTGCCTGTCTGCATGCCTCTATCTCGGCCTCTGTCTTTCTGTCTTTCTCTCTCCGTCTCTCTTTGTCTCTGTCTATCTGTCTGCCTGTCTGTCTGTCTGTCTGTCTGTCTGTCTGTCTGTCTCTCTCTCTCTCTCTCTCTCTCTCTCTCTCTCTCTCTCTCTCTCTCTCTCTCTCTCTCTCTTGTCCCGACACATCTGTTTCACGCATAACACAGTCATTAATTCTGTAATTTACGATGCTCACTCGTCGGGGGCAATGAAATCTCTAGTGAGGATGAAAAGAGAGTGTGCGTGTGTGTGTGTGTGTGTGTGTGTGTGTGTGTGTGTGTGTGTGTGTGTGTGTGTGTGTGTGTGTGTGTGTGTGTGTGTGTGTGTGTGTGTGTGTGTGTGTGTGTGTGTGTGGTGTGTGTGTGTGTGTACATGTGTGTGTGTGTGTGTGTGTGTGTGTGTGTGTGTGTGCGCGCGCACGCGCGCATGACTGCGCGCGCGCGCGCGTGTGTGTAATTGTGTGTGCGTGTGTGTGTGTGTGTGCGCGCGCGCGCGCGCGTGCGCGTGCGTGTGGTTTGGGGGGGAAAGGGGCACAATGAAAAAAAAATGTTCAGGCACTGTCGCACACGCTTGCTTGCTTGCTTACATGCACGTATGTCTCATGTATCAAACCTATCGCCGCTTTAATGAAGTGATCGCTATACACGACCGGCTTTTGACATCCTCTGAAGAGTTGTGAGGCGCCCTGCACGCTGCCTTCAACAGTGCATGGCAAAACAGCGTCCATATACACAGTTCGTTGTCAAAGGGTAATTATAAAACTGGTAATTTCAGACTTATGTCGGCCGACGCTGGATGGGCCATTGAATGGTAATTACAAGAGAGACGGGATGCGTTGGTGTGGTTTATTAATCTTGTAAAGGGACAGGATTGGGGAAAGATTTTGTACCCTCCCCTCTATTGAAGATGATCCCGGGTGGGAGAGAACGAGTATTTCTGGTGGATAAATAGCTTTTTCTTTTCTTTCTTTTTTTTATTCTGTACAAATTTGGCAGCCCTGGGAAGGCTCCATGTCGTCAACTAGGCTATGAGAAATAATGACAATACCTTCACACTTTGAAATTCGCTTGTTTGCCTTCTATCTTTGGCCGGACAAATGCTATGTCGTCGTCTCCTGCCACCATCTTGTTTGTCTTGTATCTCAGTCCGGACAAATGACATGTTGTTGTCTCTTGCCATTATTTTGTTTGTCTTCCATCTCAGTCCGGACAAATGCTATGTTATTGTCTCCTGCCATCATTTTGTTTGTCTTCTATCTCAGTCCGGACAAATGCTATGTTGTTGTCTCTTGCCATCATTTTGTTCGTCTTCTATCTTAGTCTGGACAAATGCTATGTCGTTGTTTCCTGCCACCATTTCTTGTCTTCTATCTTAGTCCGGACAAATGCTATGTTGTTGTCTCCTGCCATCATTTTGTCTTCTATCTCAGTCAGGACAAATGCTATGTTGTTGTCTCTTGCCATCATTTTGTTTGTCTTGTATCTCAGTCAGGACAAATGCTATGTTATTGTCTCTTGCCACCATTTTGTTTGTCTTCTATCTCAGTCCGGACAAATGCTATGTTGTTGCCTCCTGCCATCATTTTGTGTGTTGCCTCACACGGAAGTTTCTGAACAAAGACGGACACACAGACACGCTGAACTGTCTGAGGGAACTGATCCTGAGCGAAATGAGTCATGAGTCATGCTCAGTTGAAACAGCATTGATGCACGTGCCACGTTGCCGCTCATAACGACGAGAGTTTCTGACGTCACGCAAAGTTGTATGAGTGTCAGGATCAAATCTTGCTGACCTGAACACAAAATGAGGGATCGTCTCCAGACGTCTGCGGAATGTGTAATGTCTAGGATGGTGATTAGCCTGTTGCAATCTACTACCCTTTTTACCAGTCTGTCACTCTATCCATGTGTGCAATACAAAATGTTAGGCGTGTTTTGTTTTGTTTTGTTTTGTCTTGTTTTTCCTCTTCTTGTCTGTATTGGACTCATCTCTTTGTTGCGAGAGCTGAACTCGGTCTTTTCAGGAGTGTCAAATTGATTATTTTTCATCAACTTTTTTTTAAGTCATGAGGTAGATACAACACACACACACACACACACACACACACACACACACACACACACACACACACACACACACAAAATGGGTAGGCAGGCACTCAAGGTCTGACCAGCGCGTTGGGCTAATGCGTAAGTCAGACATCCGCTGAGTCGTAGCCACGAGACCCTCTTCTTCAATTGTCTCCTCGTTGTTGTTCATTCATTTATCCATCAGCTTCAAATCATGCGTAGTGTGGTCTCAAAACTTAGCGGATGTGGTGTAGCGTATATGGACTAGTCCGCACGCAGT
>JADBJO010007990.1:82500-87500 GCA_016801955.1 Conus betulinus
ACATCCTGTCATGGGCCTTTGGTTTGCGCGACATGTATAATCTCTCCACCACCATCACCACCACCACTCCAATCTACCCCCACCCCCAACCCTCGGTCTGATGCGCGCGTGCAGACACAATGCCGACATGTGCAGAGACGCATAAACATGATAATGAAGCACACACAGACCCACAAAGAACAGACAGACATTTCATGCAGATGCTCTCATGCAACGATGTGTGAAAAGGTGGCCACTCGAGATCACATTCGCTGTGTACATATGGCACACACACACACACACACACACACACACACACACACACACACACACACACACACACACACACACACACACAAAGGACATGAAGCCAATATAGTGTGACAGATTGGAAACGAAATCGGGCATCAATAACAAACAAAATAAACGACGGCATGAATATTCAGAAATTGAGCTATGGCTCATGTACGGGTAGGAGTCTGAATACCACATACATGCGTGCGCACACACCACACACACACACACACACACACACACACACACACACACACACACACACACACACACACACACACACACACAGAGGAGAGAGAGAGAGAGAGAGAGAGAGAGAGAGAGAGAGAGAGAGAGAGAGAGAGAGAGAGAGAGAGACAGACGGACAGACAGACAGACAGACAGAAGGGCAGACAGACAGAGATAAAACTACATCAAAGCTTATGATCAGAATGAAGAAACCAAGCTGTATAAAGCGCCCATTTCCAGTTGCAAAAGTAATACTCTCGCTAAAATATGCGTTTCCCATGTCAATTGAATTGCTGTATCTCGTCATCAGCAACCATAAAAACATAATAGATGTCCAACGCATCTGATCATATATTACAATAACAATATTATCGCTATCGCTATTATGACAATATCATTACTATCGCTCTAAAATGATGATGAGGGTGACGATGATGCTGATGCTGATGATGATTCAACATGCTGCAACATGTTGCCACGGGAAGCCAGCGACAACTGAAGCCAGGTGTTAAATTATTTTCAACAGCTGGGGCCACTGTCAACTAACATGGCGTAGATTTTAACAGCGCGTAGGGTACAGACACCAGGAATTCATGCACCAAGAGCATGTTTTAAGTTTTTGAGTATAGAAGAAAAAGAAAACACCCGAAGGTGCTGGGGAGGACCCAGAGAAGCACTGTCTTCCCCTGCCTTTAGAGCAGTCCTGTGCCACCCTTGGAGGCCTGCGCTGTGTTGACGATGGGTACAGGCAGGCCAGGACACAGCGCAGGCCTCCAAGGGTGGTACAGGACTGCTCTAAAGGCAGGTGAAGACAGTGCTTCTCTGGGTCCTTCCCAGCACCTTCGGGTGTTTTTTTCTTCAAGACTGGCACAGCCTTTCAAACTTGAATAATGTCAGACGAATACAAAGACGAACAATCTAACAATGGGGGAAAAACAAAACGCAGGCCAACAACCCCTCCGTCATCACAGAAATGACTTGGCAAAGATTTGAACTCAAGAGAGGGGGGGGGGGGGGGGGGGGGGTCAAAGATGAAGAAAATGGGAACATTAAATTAAGAAAATATGTTTTTAAAATATGAAAACTCTTCACTAGCTGCCTAAGGGAACCATCGTCATCCCTCTCGAAGGCAGAGCTATTTGTATTGCCTGCTCCTCCTAGGCCTTTCGTCCGCTGGATCGGCGGACTCGTCAGGGAGACACGGCTGGTTGTGTCTGTGCTCCTGGCGTCAAATAGAGACACACCACAGTCATACACAAGCATAACGTGATTTGTTGTCTGAATTTCGTTTTTTGATTGTGCCCGAAAAAAATCCATGTTCACTACTTTTCTTTACACAGTCATGTGCGTCCAGATTCACTCACGCTCAAGGGTTCTACACAACCATTTCAACATGAATAAAATGGGATGCTGTAGCCAAGGCGCTAAGACAGAGTCACGGGTGAATTCTCATGCTGGAAGTAGATAGTAGGTGCAGAGTGGTCGACGTATGAGTACAAATTACGAATGATATCATGGGTAGGAATTCTTCCCAAAATACAGGAAACAATTGGTAAGGAGGGGTGGGGGGGGGGTGGGGGGGGGGGGGGTTATGGAGGAGGTGGGGTCGAACGTGAAGTAGGGTGGGGGAATGGGAGGAGGTAATGGGGGCAGAGAGGGGAAGATGAGGTGGTGGTATAGGCGTGAAAAGGGCGGGTTTGAACTAGCAGTAGTGTAGTAGTAGTAGTAGTAGTAGTAGTAGTAGTAGGAGGAGGAGGAGGAGGAGGAGGAGGAGGAGTAGAGTAGTAGTAGTAGTAGTAGAAGTAGTAGTAGTAGGAGGAGGAGGAGAGGAGGAGACGAGACGACGACGACGACGAGACGACGACGAGTTCATACGATTTTTGCTGTGTTACTCCTAGATTAGTAATAGTACGAGTGAATAGTAGAAGTAATAGTAGTAGTAGTAGTAGTAGTAGTAGTAGTAGTAGTAGTAGTAGTAGTAGTAGTAGTAGTAGTAGCAGCAGCAGCAGCAGCAGCAGCAGCAGCAGCAGCAGCAGCAGCAATACTAGAAAGAGGAGGAGGAGGAGGAAGAGCAAGAGAAATAGTAGCAGAAGTAGGATTAGGAGTACGAGTAAGAGAAGTAATAGTAGTAGTAGTAGTAGTAGTAGTAGTAGTAGTAGTAGTAGTAGTGTCAGTACTAAAAGGAAGAGCAATACTAGTAGTAGTAGTAGTAGCAGTAGCAGAAGGAGGAGGAGGAGAAGTAGTAGTAGAAGTAGGAGTACGAGTAAGAGAAGTACTACTACTACTACTACTACTACTATACTACTACTACTACTACTACTACTACTACTAGTAGTAGTAGTAGTAGTAGTAGTAGTAGTAGTAGTAGTAGTAGCAGCAGCAGCAGCAGTAGCAGTAGGAGGAGGAGGAGGAGGAGGAAAGGAGGAGTAGTAGTAGTAGTAGTAGTAGTAGTAGTAGTAGTAGTAGGAGGAGGAGGAGGAGGAGGAGGACGACGACGACGACGACGACGACGACGACGACGACGACTTTTGTTCATACTGTTATGATTTTTGCTGTTGTCGTTACTCCTATTTCCTGCTGCTGCTGCTGCTGCTAGTAATAGTAGTATTGCCACCATTGCTACTGTGAGGCCGGCAATACTTTAGTGTGCAGACCGGGCTGACCACCCGGATGGACCGTGGCGTGACCTTCCACCACCAACACCTGCCCCTTCGCCCACCACCCCCTACCCACCTCCCCCTCAAGAAGTCAGGCAGCATCCATCGCTGACCTGCAATTAGAAGCAGACAGGCGCTTCCTGCCGACCTTAATTAATGAAGCGTGCTCACCCACCCCTCCCGACCACCTGAGGTGATTCACCCCCCCACCCCCCACCCTACCCTCCACCCTCCACCCACACTGCAAACCCCCTCCCTCTCCCTCTCCTCTCTCCCCACCCACATGCTGATCAGTGAGGTGAGACAGGCGGTCTGGTCGCAGTGATAAAGCCAATAAATGGCCAATTATTGAACGCATTACCCATCGCCAGCAGTAGACGCCATCATGGTTTTCATTAGTTGCGCCGTCTAGCGTAGGTGTTGAGACTCCGGGATATAGCTGTTCACTCCTCCCCTTCCCCACTCCCCTCCCCCCCTTCTCCACTCCGCCCTACCCCTAATCCCGCATTCTCCCCCCCCCCCCCCCCCCCCCCAGCAAAGAAATGAATTCGTAAGGTAGAGGTTTCTGCAAAGCGGAAGGTAACGGTGTAACTGAACAATGGAAGCAGCCCTTCAGATTAACAAAGTTTCACAGTTTTTCATTTTGTCGGTACAAATTTTTCATTCGATAGACTGAGTGCTCTGCAGACATCTTATTTTATTTATTTTTTTTAAAAATTTGTATTCATTTGTTTATTCATTTTCATTTTTTAATTTTAATTTTTTTTTTTTTTTTTTTTTTTTTGGGGGGGGGGCTGGTGGTTGGGGCTGTTTGTGTAAGTTTTTTTCTTTCTGCTTCATTTGTTGTCTGTCTTATCTTCCTGCACTCCAAGGGCCGCTACTCCCACGCCCCTTATTCTGACTTCCTGTACGCAACCCAACCACACCCGGGATAGCATAACAATCTCCACTGAAGCATTCTACAGAAATGGAATGAATCGATCTTGTTCTACCAAATTTGCGAATACCGTCGCCCCACTGACTCGGCCAATCAACAGGAAAGACAACCATACAAATCCGCCATTATCGTTTCTGACCTTTCACCTGGCTTACTGCGCATGCGCTCTGTGCACAGCGGTATATGCGCCAGTGAGTCGAATGAAGTTACAGTCATAGCTAGGTTACTGAACAAAACTTCAGCGGTGATCGGACATAAACCGTAAAAAAAAAAAAAAAAAAAAAGGGGGGGGGGGGGGGGGGGGGGGGGGGGTCTACAGACAAGGACATCTTATGCGCCGGACGTTGATAATCTATCTTCATCTCATCTCATCATCATCTCATTCCCCTGACCGCTGGGGTCGTGGGGGGGGGGGGGGGGGGGGGGGGGACGACGTGATGAGGCAGCCACCGTTTCTCTCCAGGCTCTTCTGTCGGCAGCTGTCTTGAGGATGATCTGGCATAGTCATTTTTGGTCCAATCCTTTATGTTTTCGGACCAGCTCGATCTCTGGCTTCCTCGTCTGCGCCCTCCTTCAACGGTGCCTTGCAGGATGGTTTGGGAGAGGGTGTGTTGTGACGAATGATGTGGCCAGACCATGCCATCTTCGGTCGTTTGACGGCTGCCAGTAGTGTGGTTCGTGGGGCCCAGCTAGGCTGGTGACCAAGCTCCGCACATAATCGTTGGTCTTGTGCTCCTTGCAGGAGATGCGGAGTAGTAGTTCCCTCAGGCCTATCCTAAGGACACATAATTATGTACGTCCATCGTCTGCGGGCCTGACTGGTCAATCCGTCTCAGCCACACAACGCACACACGCGACAACAGCGGCTTTACCACATTCCTTTACTACAGTTGATTCTGTGCAGT
>JADBJO010007990.1:119101-121601 GCA_016801955.1 Conus betulinus
CATTGCTCGTTTTTCGTTTTCATTGTCCTGAATGTTTTGCCTGAAAAAGACCTGAGAGGTCGAAACGCGACGTGTTTTGCCTTGTAATTTGTTTATCCCTGTGCTCTGGCGGATTGACTCTAAATTCCCTTTGAAAATCTGTATCCCCTGTTATTTTCGTCCATCAAAACCACTTGTCTCACAAAACATTTAGTGTTGTCACCAATACTGACAAGGGGAGTCTCAGGACTGACGTTGATTGCGAGTCCCCGGAGTTGGTTCGCTCTCTTGTTGCAGAAGCCGTTTTGGGGCAGCTCTAACCCCGCGACACAATGCATGCATTCTACTGAAATGAGTGGTCTCAAAGACACGCCTGTAGGAGCTTCTGCTCATCAGGCAATACTGTTGGTCATTAACTTTTGCACTTGATTTCAACCATTTTTTTTTTTTTTTGGGGGGGGGGGGGGGGGGGGGGGGGGTGAGGGGGGGGGGGGGGCGGGTGAGGCTGAATCCAACCTTTTTTGTGCCATTAAGTTTTGCTCTTTATTTCAACATTTTTTGGTGAAGCTGAATCCAACTTTTTTCTTTTTTACCATTAGTTTTTGAACTTAAGTTCAACATTTTTTGCGAAGCTGAATTCAACATTTTTTTTTTTTTTTTTTGCAATTAGCTTTTATACATGATTTCAACAATTTTTTGGTGAAGCTGAATTCAACTTGCAATTAGTTTTTATACTTGATTTCAACCTTTTTTTTTTGCGAAGCTGAATTCAAAATTTTTTTTTTTTTTGCAATTAGCTTTTATGCTTGATTTCAACAATTGTTTTGGGGTGAAGCTGAATCAAACTCCGCCGTTGTTCATCATTTAGACCTTCCAATCTTCTCTACTGCGACTTGTACACCTGCATGACATACTGCCGATGACGAGTCAGACCCGGCCAAAACATCGTACTTTCACACAGTGCGACAATCTGGTTTTGAAAGGGACACGAATATGTGGTCTACCATTTCAAAATGTCACCGTGGGTGACAATCTTTACCGAGGTGACGTTTTGTATCGCAAAGTCGGTACAGTGTGTCACCTTCGTGGGTATTTTGCACTGTGAGTGACATTTTGCACCGAAACGTCGGTACAAAATGTCACCGGGTGACATTTACTACGGGGATTTTTTTTTTTTTTTTTTTTTTAAACCGCTACAGCTTCCACTAAAATCTTCACTATGAACCAAACCTTGTGTGTGTGTGTGTGTGTGTGTGTGTGTGTGTGTGTGTGTGTGAACGCGCGCGCGCGCGTGTCTGTGTTGGTGTGTATGCGTTTCTCGTGCATGGAGTCCTTTGTTTTGTTTTGCATAAGAAGACTCATTAGAAACCTCCAGTTTGTCGTAGATCGATGGTTGAGTTTGACTTGAAGCGAGTCTTGACATTTTACCTGGTAAACAGCTCCGGTGTGCCCCTGCTTGAAGCCTCGATATAGTCTCCTCGGTTGGCCGGGGTGTACACATCATGACATGACTTTGGCAGCGTGCATGCTGGCGACAGGCAAAACGTTCGGTTTCTGATGGCGACTACAAAGGGAGGTCACTGTCTGCTACTGCATCCCCAGACGTGTACATTATTGAAAAGGAAGGGAGGGCACCCTAGGGACTTCTCCCCCCCCCCCCCCCCCCCCCCCCCCCCTCTCAGTTAAACCTTTCCAGAGGTTGGTGTCAAAGACGGTCTGCCCATTAGTGCTCAAAGTTTTCCACGCTGCCAATGGCTGGTTCTTTTGTTTCTTCTCCTTCTTGAAGAGCACACAGACACGCACACTAAGACAGCAAGCAGGCAGACAGATAGACTTATGCACGCGCGCGCGCGCGCGCGCACACATACACACACACACACACACACACACACAGAGGAACAGACAGGCGCGCGCGCGCACGCACACACACACACACACACACACACACACACACACACACACACACACACACACACGCACATACACACACGCACGCACGCACGCACGCACACGTGAAAACAAACTCCTCTGAACATATGTTATACCCAGACAACACCCAAGAGTCTTACATGTATGTACAGCGACCCTGTAGGTCACCGTTTCAAATAACAATTCAGATAGACTAATCCGAAGTGGTGGATGGTTTTAAACTAATTCTCCATAGCGATTTCAACAACAGTCCTGAGAAGAACCTCTGAAACCTATACCAATGACTTTTCGTTCCGAGAATCTGTCCGCAGCCGGATTAGCTCAGTGGTAGAGCGCTACCCGTGATTCTGGCGATCCCGGGATTGCCGGTTCGATTCTCCGCCTCGCTGTTTCGGCACAGGGGGATTTTTACCTCGGAGTTAACGTCGGTTTTGACTTCCTTTCCCGTAAAGTTCTTCGAATGGAACTATTGCACACACGTAAGATCATTTCACTAACTTAAGTAGAGAAGGTCAGCTTGGTCGTTGGTATGGATAAATACGAATGAACGTGGCATACACCCTCTGTATATGGACAATGAAAGGATGACAGT
>JADBJO010007990.1:144101-159101 GCA_016801955.1 Conus betulinus
TAAACAACAGTACTGAACTTCCCGCTTCCAAGTCGGTCGTCGTTAAAGTGCATAGACCTAATGACACAAACACACATAAGGAGATCTCTTCTGTACTTACATGATTAATACTTTCGTTTCTAAAATTCACTCATCGTCATTGGTGCAGTTTCAGAGCTCATCCACTGGAATATCCCGGGACATACGAACCACTGTGAGCATCGCGGAAAGAACTAAGGAGATTTTCATTTGATGAGGGAGACACTTCTGTCTACAAGTCATTGAGTCATCCAGTGGTGCCGTGGTCATAACCGAGAGAGAGCTTGAAGTCTTTCGGTCTTGATGTCAATGGTCGCGATTCATTTTTCACTGTAAACTGTGTCTTTGTCAGTTCTCTGAAGCATCTTGTATCCCTGGAATCTATACTCAGTACTTTTGTCATCTAAGAGACCCCCCCCCCCCCCCCCCCCAGCCTTGAAAATGTCTGAAAGTGTACTTCCAAAGAGTATTTTTATGAATGGTGAATGTCACACACATGGAAGCGCTGTAGGTTGTGATGTCCGGACCACGGAATGTCTCTGTGACGACAAAACCATTTTTGTATGACAACAAAACCATTTTATGGCGCAAAACCTCTTTCAAGCGTTACTTAAATCTGAAGTAAAGGCCCTATTCCAATTACGAAAGATAAATTTGGCTGGAGGTCTCAACTTTATTCCATTATATTCCCAGAACAAAACGGTTCACCATTCGGTTCCACTGCCATTGCTTTTTCAGGTTATTCCGTCTGGAATCATTTTCGCGATGCTAGATCGACCAGTCCTCTCCCCACAGATTCTACGATCCAAATCAACTTGCCGGTACCAATTTCTTATACACGAGTTCACTGCTGGTAAGGAAAGGAGAGGGAATCGGAACTGAAGTCACCACGAAAGCAGAATATGAAGGGACACAGAATTTTAGACTGAAAAAAGAAAATGATCCGTGACGATGAGAATCATGAAAAGTATATTTCGGAGTCCCAGTTGGGTCTTAGATTACGTGATAGGGCTGTTCTCTACGCTTCCTTAAATAATATATCCTGGCGTCAACCAGGCCCGAGACTTGCATATTTGGTAAAGAAATTTGAGCAACGCTTTTGGGAGACTGATCCATTAAGTGGATGAAACTCCACTGTGTGGTTAGTTTCATTTTTCGAGACCTCAGCAGATGCCGTCGGGGACCAGGAAATAAAACAAACAAGCAAACGCACTAAAGAGATCCGAACCTACAACCTCGCAACTGGGCAAGCCCCAGAGCCAAATCACCTCGCCGCGGTGGCTGGTGATCTTACCGGTTCATATCCTGTCAGATGTTACGTAACGATTGCAGTCTTCTCTCATACAACAGAGTGATTTTCGTTACAGGGTAGATGAAAAGACTGAAACAAAAATAAGCAGGAAACCATCAGTGAGAGTGGCATGAGTATCCCACTCACGTTCCGCAAACAAACGAGAATACTGAAGTCACCGTGGCTGAAAAGAAGAGCAGAACGAAGGACGCACAGCTGTACAAGACTCAGAGGCAGTCAGTCTGGGAAAGCAGCTTAAGGGATGTAACTTCCAGGCCAAAGTCCTGCATAGAGTAAAGTGCACAAGAGCTTCTAGACCAATGAGCTGTCAATTTCTGGCACGAAGAGGACCAGAACCTTAGAGGCAATCAGAAACAGGAGAGAAATATTCCTGCTGGATCTGGTCGAGGAGGAACCACAGTCCAGTTCATGTGGCGCGAATGTTGGAGCGTAAAACAAATGTCCGATATCTGCGTGGATGTATCGCAAACTGAACTGGCCTTGAGCCAGGCGGCCACTCTGAAGAGACAGGCTGGAATCTAGGCAGGGAAAAGAGGGCGAAAGCACGAGAGCTTCCAGTAGCCATGGCCTGTATGTGCTCTCCCTTCTCCGTCCCCCTAACTCCCAGACAGTGGAGGGGGTTAAGTCTGAAACAGTTGCATGAAGAGGAAGGGGCAGGAGGAGAGGGTAGGTAGGTGGTGAGGGAGGACTTCTCATACACAGAGGCAGACCCGCTGTCCAGCTTCCCTTGAATTTGTTCCAATATTAGTCAGTCTGCCCCAAAACAAGGACAAACAAATCACATGACAAAACACGACGCGTTTTGACCTCTTAGGTCTTCTTCAGGCAATATGGACAACAGTCAGGATAATAACAAAAACAAACAAACCGAAAAAAAAAAAAAAAAAAACACAACCCCCCCAAAAAAAAACAAACAAACAAACAACCCCCCCCAAAACAACAACAACAACAACAAAACAAAACAAAAAACAAAAAAAAAAACAAAAAAAAAAGCGATCACCTATTTTCTCAAATTCGGCTCAAGATTGGGCGTTGAAAATTTGCTTCAATTTCCGCCTGAAGTGACCTCAATTTGAAACTAACTTTGTTCCAACAGGTCTATCTGCAAACTCGGTTTTTCTTTCATGGTAGAAAGTTTGCACTACAAACATGGAGACGCACGATCAGAAAGGAGTATGTCAGAAAGGGGATCGGTTGTTTGGTCAGACAACATACATGTTAGATCTGGGCGTGTGTTGTGGGTGGACGGATCATGCAGGGTTTGTCAACAGTTCTTTGTTAAAACTTGGCACCACTGCTATTCGAATCTCTAAGCACCCCATGCCTTCTTCTAAACAATAAACATTGACTTCTTCTGTCCTACGTCATTCTCATCTCCATTCTGAATGGCATACATTTACATGACGGTTTTTTTGACGACAGTGCGGGTTTCAGTACTCCCAATTCTTATACAACAGGGAGTGTTTACAATGGGAACGAAGAAATGCTGTATGTGTGTCTGCGTGTCTGTCTGTGTGTATGTCCATGGTCAAATTGTGTTCCACTCGCTCCAGACAAAACTTCTGGACCGATCTTTTTGAAAATTTGTAAAATAATTAATATATCTATCTCTCTCTCTCTCTATCTCTCTCTCTCTATCTCTCTATCTATCTCTCACACTCACACGAGGGTTGACTGCCATAACCCATATCTACACACACTCTCTCTTGACTCTCAGAACCCAGTCTCTCTCTCTCTCTCTCTCTCTCACACACACACACACACACACACACACACACACACACACACACACAATATATATATGTATACATACATATGTAAGGGAGATAAAGGATTCTGGCAGTCAAACCTCGGACTATGTTCATTATGGGTCACAGATGATGCCCGATGTTTTATTTTACCAGAGTAGCCGTTACTAACGGCTATGACGGCCCCAAACGGTTTTCTTCTTTACGGAATATCTCAGAAAGTACTTGTATTCAAGATAAACTGGGAGTACGTTTATATGCTTTGCATCTTGTTTTCTTTCACATGCATTGTGTTCACATGGCATCCTTTTGGGGGCCATGTGTTTAGTGTTTGGTCCGTTTATTTTCTGAAATCAGTTTGCATGCTTTGCGCTCGTATCATCTTTTGCAGAACAGCACTCTGTATATCCTCTTCATTGTGAACTGTAAAAGTATTTGTTCATCGGCCTTTCTGTGTGTGTTTTCTCATGTCTTCTTGACAGTGTTCTAGAAGACTTTTTTTTGTCCCTATCGCTTACATGCAGGTTTACTGCATCTTTTTAAACAAATAAGGCAAGTAGACTACATTTTGTGTTTTTACAGTTCGCATCTTTATCTGGCTGGTATGTTGTTTTCTCCTGCCTGCCCTACCTTGTAATCCGTTCTTTTCACTGAATTGCATGTTGTACAGGTGCAGATACTTACCTGAATTTTTCTAGCTTTTGTGGGTCTTGGTATGGGAGAGGGCATTACAAAGGTGTCAGCTTCTCCTGAATGATACCAAGGGTGGTTCACTGAAAACTTCGTCCATAGGCGATGATTTGCGCATCACATTTGTACGAGCTTTCAATTCCGCGAAGACGTTTCGTAAGAGCTTAGACAGAGTCACCACTAACTGAATCCTTTATTTTATTTTCTTTTCACTTTTTTTTTTTTCAATCAGAATATCGTCTCTGGTCACAGTGTCAACCTTCTGTAGCTGCTGTTCACTTTCTTTTTCTCTGTAACCCCAACTTCTAAAAGGTATTTGAAATAACTCCGCCAGTTAACATGGACAAACGAGTTACAAGACTTAACACAACGCGTTTCGACATCTTGGGTCTTCTTAAGGCAAGAGAAACAACACCCAGGGCAACAAAAGTAAAGAACGAGCAGTCACTTATAATATTGCACGCTGAAATAAAACACGTAAAGCGAAATACAAAACAACGAATGGTAGCGGTCATCTATTTCAGAGTTTAATATGAGAAGATAAATATTTGCTCCTTCTTCATTTTCGTTGTCCCTGAGTGTTATTTACCTTGCCTGAAGAAGACCCGCGAGGTCGAAACATGTCGTGTTTTGCCTTGTAATTCGTTTGTCTATTTAAATTGGCGGAGTCATTTCGAATACCTTTTAAAATTTGTTTCAATTTCTGGCTGCCTGCAGTCATCTCACTTTGCAAACTATCTCTGTAACCCCCGTTTTTCTTATCTACATCTTCAGTTCTTTTCTTTGCAGATGGTAGTCACTGTCTTAGTCACGCTCCTTGTGTAGTCAAAGACCTAGTCCGTACATCAACCGTTTCGTTGTGTGACCTGGGTGTGGCAAGACGTCAGTCAAATGCAGAGCCTTTCGTCTCTAGAGCAGTTTTTTTTTTCTTTTCGTACAGTGTGGTATAAGGTAGTCTTTGTCAAGGATGACAAGTGTGTTCAGGAATTCAATCTGTTTGAGGTTCCATCTCAGTTCCATTTAGATGTTACTATGTAGAGTATTTGTCCAGGCTGCAAATTTGTGCTGTTCTTCATCCGGTTCTGTCCAAATTCGAAGGCCATCGTCGATGAATCTCCTATAGAAGTATGGCGGATGGGCCAGGAAACTAAACACGTGGATCCTAGAAGGATGCAACTTAAAAGAAAAAAAAAAAAGCAGGCAAAAAATCACACCCCCCCCCCCCACACACACACACACACACACACACACACACACACACACACACACACACACACACACACACACACACAAGACAGCCAAACAACAACAACAAACGCATCATCATCATCATCATCATCATCATCATCATCATGAAACGTCATACAAAAAAAAAAAAAAAAAAAAAAAAAAAAAAGATCACTTAGAATGGAGAGAGGAATGATGTAGAAGAGAAGAAGACGGCGTGTTTAATTCTCAAGGCTGCTCGAGGCGCCGAACGTTAAGTAACGGAGGAACCATGTTTCTGCTGTAATGTTTCAGTTCTCCCTTTGGAGATAATAGCTGATTTCTTTTGTTTAAAGTCCGTCTAACACTACAGTATGAGAACTATTTCACCACCGCAGCCACGCTGAGCTTTCAGATCCTTTCGTCACCACCCACGAATGTATTGCAGACGATCATCATGGACACACACCTCTTTTGCACATGTAACTGGGCAACAGGACATTTGATGCTGGACAACTGCGTCGGGCGTGGTATCAATTGATCAGTCAACCGCCACATTGACGTCAGGATATCTAATCTTCAAACAATCCGGTTAGGGATGGATGATCTCTAAGACCATTGAAAACAATGTGTATATCTGCAAAGCAAAAAAATTGATTTTTTAAAAAAGAAATCAATTTCAAAAGAAACGTTATATAGAAAAGTTTGTTTCAAAGTCAGGTGGCTGCGGACGGAAACTGAAATATTTTAAAAGGGATTTAACATTTAAGGGTTTGCATTCAACGCTCATCTTGCGCCAGATTTGAGAAGGTAAGTGATTGTCCGTTCTTCGTTTTCATTGTCCTGAATGTCGTTTATCTTGCCTGAAGAAGACCTAAGAGGTCTAAACGGGTCGTGTTTTTTGTCTTGAAATTTGTTTGTCCGTGTTGTCTTGCGGATTTATTTTAAAATACGTTATATAGAAAAATTACATTCCATAGAAACTCACAGTTCAGTTTTTCTTTTTTTTTTTTTTTTTTTTTTTTTTTGTATTGATGATTTCTGCAAAACGCAGAATGCAGTTTCAAAACATCCACTGTTTGGAAACATTTTCCTCCCAATCAATTCGCCGAATCTCTCCCAAGCAAAATGCTTGGACACGAAACCCGTTTCACCTGAACCTAGGACCTGAAAGCCGGCAAATGATGGAGGAGGTACTTGTACGTGGGAGCAGTCCTTTGAGCGGCTAAGCTACGCAGAAACCTCCAAGCCGAAGAGTGCAGACTCTCGATCAACGGATCGTGTGAACGAATTTCAGCGCGGACGGTTGAATGAATGTCTGAGAGCGGGACTCCTCTGAAGATTTGCTGTGTGTGTGTGTTCCCTTTTCGTACTGACTACGAGTGGATGATGTGAATGCTGGAGAGGTTTCGGGCTACTTTGGTGTCCGTGGTCTGTGGTGGGGTGAAAAAAGAGGGTGAAGTGGAAACTCTAAATCAGCATATGCTATAGGAGAGAGAGAGAGAGAGAGAGAGAGAGAGAGAGAGAGAGAGAGAGAGAGAACATTCTCTTTGGGAGTCTGGGGGTGGGGGGGGGGGAGTTCCTTTCTGCTGCAGCACAACCAACCATTCCGCTCCCCCCCCCCCCCCCCCCGCCTACCCCCCATCCCCGCCCCCTCCCCCTCAAAACTTGCCCACACTCTTCCACCGATTAAAGATTTTCCTCTCTCTGTTCTTCTTTTTCTCTGTGTTTGGTACCGTTTTTTTTTTTTCTTTTTACTATCTGTTTTTTTTTTCCCTTTTCTTTTCTTTTCTTTCTTTCTTTCTTTCTTTTTTTTTTTTTTTTTAATTACAAGGCCCAAAATGCACATCTCGTCCAAGAGGATCCATTAAGTGATTGATGACTGTCCTGTTTGTGACGATATTAAGACCGCAGTCTGTCTGGAAGACCGCTGGAAATTTACTGATAGAATTTACCGAAAAAGTAATAAGTCCATCCGTCTCTCTCCCCCTCCTCTCTCTCTCTCCCATAGCTCCCTGTCTCTCTCTGACTGTCTCCCTTTCTGTCTGTTTGTCCGTCTGCTTGACTTTCTACTCTCTCTCTCTCCTCTCTCTCTCTCTCTCTCTCATCTCTCTCTCTCTCTCTCTCTCTCTCACGCTCACTCACCTGCTAAGTCGTTTTACGATCGCTGTTTCGTCTCTCTCTTTCTTTCTCTCTCTTTCTTTCTTTTTCTACCTCTCTCTCTCTCTCTCTCTGTGTGTGTGTGTGTGTGTGTGTGTGGTGTGTGTGTGGTGTGTGTGTGTGTGTGTGTGTGTCGGCCCGCCTGTTTGTCTGTCTGTCTGCCCGTCTCTCTCTCGGTCTCTGTCTGTCTCTCTGTCTCTGTCTCTCTCCCCTCTCTCTCTTCTCTCACTCACCTGTTAAGTCGTTCTCTTTTCTTTCTTTTCTACTATTCTCTCTCTCTCTCTCTCTTCTCTCTCTCTCTCTCTCTTCTCTCTCTCTCACTCAACTGTCTAGTCGTTCGATCGCTGTTTGTCTCTCACTAACTCTTTCTTCTTCGATTTTCTTGCTTTCTGTTCTACCACTGTCTCTTCTCCTCTCTCTCTCTCTCTCTCTCTCTCTCTCTCTCCTCTCTCTCTCTCTCGTCTCTCAAGCTTCACTCAATTGCTAAGAAGTCGTTCGATCGCTGTTTTGGTGTCTCTCTCCTTCTTTTCTTCTTCTTCTTCTTCTTCTTCTTTCTCTCTCTCTCTCTCTCTCTCAGCTCTCCTCTCTCTCTCTCCTCTCTCTCTCTCTCTCTCTCTCTCTCTCTCTCTCTCTCGTCTCTCATCACTTCTAGACTCTAGGAGGAAACAGCGAGATGCAGTGTGCATCCTACATCTGGAGAGTGTCTTCATTGGGAGTGTTTTGGCCCGAGGGGTCTTGGTGTAGACCACTGCAATTTCCACAGGCGAGAAAAGTGATATACATGCAGATACAGGAAAGTGGAGAGCGCGCTCTTTTGTCTCTGTGGGGAGGATCGCCAGACTGTATTATAAAGAGTGAGAGAGAGAGAGAAAAAAAGAAAGTAAAGTAACAGTGTGACACACAATGCCTTACAGAGGTAAAAATATACGTAATGACACACGGTACGTAATGGCACAATGCTTAGTAGGTGCAGGCCTGTCTGCTCATCTGTCCGTCCATCTGTCTGTCTGTCTTGAGTCTCTCTCTCTCTCTCTGTATGTGTGTGTGTGTGTTGTGTGTGTGTGGTGTGTGTGTGTGTGGTGTGTGTGCGCGCGCGTGTGTTTCTGTCTGTCTGTCTGTCCTTCTCTTAAGATCAGGAGACCCATCCAATATTGACCTGTTTTGTTTTAGTAATTTTTACAGCTTGGACGTTGGGGCACATTGAAATAACGTAAGAACACAAACGAACAAACATATAACTACGCAAACAAAGAAAAAGGTTGATAATATGAAACATATGGAAAAGGTCCCTAATCAGCTGCCACTGCAGCGAACCATCAGAAATCTTTCGATGCCCTGTGTGTTCGCTTGAGTTCCACTTGCCTCTCAGACTCATGTGACGCGAACTCAACGTTTGACACCACAGGAATCTGGCGTGACACCATGACAGATCAGAGTCGCCAAACTTTGAAGTAATCCACATGCACGTGGAACTGTCCACAGAGTACACCCACAACCCCTGAGAGGGCTAGATTCTTAGAAATGATACTCTTTGGCAGTTCCGAGGTCTGGTGTGTATCAGTGATGACACTATGCCGCCCTGCACTGTGTGATGTATATTACAATGTGCACGTGTACCTATCTGTACATGTAAAGGTTAATGTCCACAATTTCAATTTTGACTTACGTTTGCCCCAAACTTAGCGTATGATATTACCGTTTCAGTGTGTGTGTGCGCGCGCGCATGTGTGCATGTGTGTGTGTGTGTGTGTGTGTGAATGTGTGTGTGTGTGTGTGTGTGTGTCTGTGTGTGTGTGTGTGTTGTGTGCGCACGCGTCATGCGTGCGTGCGTTCGTGCGTGCACGCGCGCGCGCGCGCGTGTGTGTGTGTGTTAGAGAGAGAGAGAGAGAGAGAGAGAGAGAGAGAGAGAGAGAGAGAGAGAGAGAGAGCGTGTTTGTATATGCCGACGTAAACTTTGTCTTTTCCCGGCACAACCAAACTTAGGTTTAGATAACCTTTCTTTCAGTAAACATAATTATACACAGAATACATTCACAGTCGTGAGGACATAGGGGCAACAACAAGCCCTGTGCTTACACTGTGCTCAGCTGTATCATTGACAATATATTGGCGGTCACAATGCATTTATGGTATACTACACGTTCACCACAGAGTTGAGATTTTTTAAAAAGTAATATAAAAAAGAAAATATATGAAGAAAGATGAAATGAAATGAAATGAAAATGGGAGGATGGGAGGGGAAGCAACGGTCACATCATCAACAAGAAGATGCGTGAACAATTTGCAAGAGAGATAATTTCAGTGAAAAACACCAAATTGGCATCAATAGATATTATAAGATCTTCCAAGCCACCCACTTCCCCCCCCACCCCCCCCCCCCCCCCCCCCCCCCCCCCCACCCCCCCCCCCCCCCCCCCCCACCCCCTGCGCCTGCATGAAGATGTCACCAAATCGTAATCGGCGGTGTACCATTTTTATCCATGGTATGAAAATGATGAGATTGACACTTTCTTAGGAATTGTGATAAGCTACCGTTTAAAGCAATAACAAAACACATCTTAAAATGACACTTTATGCGATTATTGTAACAAATTTTGATTTGTATTTTGCTAGGATCAGATCATTTAATGCAATGTCTACCCGGCAGGGAAGCAGGCAAAAATAAACATCTTACCAAAATGTAAAACACACACATTGGCCACACCCATAGGTGTCAACCAAAATTTCGTCATTTAACAACTGCCCATATTGAAAAGTACTTTTCCGCTTATTCCGAGCCCCCAAACCTTATACATTACGGAAAACGCAAAAAACACAAACAAAAATTGCTGTACTCAGTTTTTTCAGTATCAGGCAGAACTTCTTAAAACACACACACACACACACACACACACACACACACACACACACACACACTTCTTCTTCTGTTGTGTGGCCACAATCAACACTGATTATTTTGCCACAGAATAGAGGGTTTCCATAAACCGGCTGCCCGACTTTATTAAAAAAAAAATCCCTTTCTTTTCTTTTTCCTATGCAGGCATGAGAGTAGATCACAACATTTACTCCGGATCACATTTACACACTCCTACCCACTAACTAGATCAGAGGGGACAAGAAGTGACGGGCAGGCATCCTAGTAACGGACCCCGGCACCCCCCCCCCCGCAGCGCCCCCGCCCTACCAGCACACCCCCTACCCACTACCTATCTAGTCAAGCACTCTCACATTCATACATGACAGTTTATGTTTGTGTTTGTTTTGATCTTACTCCTGAAGTTTCGCAGCAGTGAGACTGTCAAAAGTGTCAGCACTGAGGTGGGAGGTGACTGTTTTTAAAACTGTCAAGGAAGTCTGCCTCTACAGTGTGTGCTGGGTGTGTTCATCCACCCCCTCTCACGGATGGCTCGGAGGAAGAATGAGAAGAGCCTATATTGCTGTTTATGATTTACAACACACACACACACTCCTTGAGGTGTCGCCGACTACCAACTCGAGCCTTTTTAGCTGCGGGGGGGGGGGGGGGGGGGGGGGGGTCGTAGCCATTCTCGAATCGAACAATGCAAAAATGAAAGAAACCGTGCATGCGCAGATTACCGGAACAATAATAATAATAAAAAAATGTTTTCTGCGCATGACCGATCATCTACTTCGTTCGCTCCCGTTTCAGTTACTAAAGTCCGTGTCGTCTGCTATGAAAATTTGTTCACCTCGCAATTTGCCTCAGTGATTTAAGATTTGCCCGTACAAATCAGTTTTACCCGTATTGAAATTTGTATACGGCCGTACAGACCCGAAATCGTAGGTTTCCCGTACAGCAATATGGGAAAACCCAATATGAGAAGGAGGGGAAGCAACATCGCGAGCAGCAAATAAAACATCCATACTTGTTTTCACATGAACAGTTACCAAGACATCATCACTTTGCCGTTGGTAGTTAAATCACCCGAAAATGAACAGCGCAGAGAAAAAGAGGAGAATAACATCCGAAAAAAAAAAAATGAAGCGTCGCAGAGTGAATACACGTCAAACATTAGAGAAATAAACGTCATCACTTAATGACGGTCAAGAATGACGAATTTTTCGATCCAGTTGGGGCTCCAATTCATATTTACCGACAAGTTGGTCCAGGAAAGGCGGAATTTCTCGCTGTGTGTGCCCGAGGGAGCAGATGTGTGAGCAGGGGACAGCTTTCTCTCCATCGCTGCATCCCCCCCCTCCGTCCTCCCACCGCCCCCGTTCTCTTGCCTCTCCCTCCACCCCACCACACACACTTTCCCTGTTCCTCACTGCTCTCCGGTCATCACATGTGGAACATGAGTCGAAATAGGCCGTTTTCTGTCTGGGATTGTGTTCCTTTTGTTTGTTCGTCTCTTTGTTTGCACTACACGTATACTTTTTCTTCTGTTTCATTGAAGAAAAAAAATCTTTAAAGAATCAAAGCGTCTGGAAGTGTTTTTGTTTTCAGTTACAATATGACGCAAGACGGTAAAACTAGAGTGTATGCAAGACGGTAAAACTAGAGTAAAAACTAGAGTGTATGCAAGCACGGTAAAACTAGAGTGTATGCAAGACGGTACACAGTACAGCAATAAAGTATGACTGAATACTATGCACTGCACTGCAGTATAATGATGGATAGTGTAGCTATACAACACAACACAGCATGATGCAGTACATTCTCATGCACAACAATTCTAATGAATAGTAAAAACAACTAACACTGTAAAAAATACACATTTTCGGTTTTTTTAAAATGTGTGTTTTAAGCTAAAACGTAGAACAATTCTATGCAATACAGTATAAAACTATATAATGCTACCAGTACAATAGATTACGATGCAATACGATACAATAAATATAACGCCATGCCGACAACAAGATACTAATGCACTGTGCACAGTTAAGTGGAATTTTCACCCCCGCTGGCACATTCGGCTGTGACAAACATACCTTTTACTTTCTTAAAAGCTGACGGCTTTTTTTTTTTACACCCATAAACTACCATTTACACGCCGTCCACTGAAACACAAGATTTTGGAAACAGCTGAGATAGGCATTTGCAGGCACTGTGTCTCTGTCTTAACAGTTCACGGTATGTTACTGTATATCAGTGACACGCGTCCTAATTCCTCCTCCAGGATCCAGTGCCTATTTCAGTGACACGCGTCCTAATTCCTCCTCCAGGATCCAGTACCTATTTCGGTGACACTGGCACCAGTTGATCACTACTAACACAATTGATGGCCCAGACAGTCACCATGAACTGTACCAAATCAAACACCTTGAGTGGCATAGCAGTACTGGTATACTGTACCAGCATGTTCTCCACCACGCATAGCGCATTCCATGTGGTATTCCCCTCAAGACAAGCGTGTTCATGTAGAGTATGGGCACATTATGTGATGTCAGACATACACCTTTTCTTACAGCACACCGTATGAAAACCTGATTCAGAGATGTTTTTACGAGATATCATTTTTCACTTTCTAAAAAAAAAAAGACATATATTTTGGACCTGAAATAAGAATTTACGGAAATCAGGCTTTAAGGAAGTGTGTTAGAAATTGACTTTGACAACATGACAGCCCTTCTATGGTCCCTTTGTCAAGTTTAGGGCGGAGAATGGGTGGGTGGGGAAGGGGGGGGGGGGGGGGGGGGAGGACTGACTATTATTTTCAATCTTGAGCAGAGGACACGTTTTAACTGACTCCAGGTCTTTTTTTTTTTTTTTTAAGATGAAATGAATAAACCGAAATTATCAGGTAACATACCGTGAACTGATGTGGTGAACATTCTGAAATGAAATCAAATGCAACCAGTGCGTTTCAGCCAACAGCAGTCTATACATAACGATATGAGCTCTGGTCTTGAACGCTAAGCCACCCACTGATGACGGGCCATGAGAGCTTTGCCGTGGAACTAGAAGGCGTGACGGTCTCCTTTCGTAAATGTAAAAAGAGTTTTGATTGTCTAGTTCGTTGTTCATCTTTCAGATTCAAACTGTTGAATCTTTTCGCTCCTTTCGGTGTGCAGGGGTTGAGGCTTGGAGGGGGTGTGTGGGTGTGTGTGTGTGTGTGTGTGTGTGTGTACTAAAACAAAAGATACGTATCTTTCTGCCCGTTAAAATTTCGTTGCTAGTATCGACTGCTTTGACCTAGACAGCAGGGAGGTGGGTGGTGGTGAAAGAGATGAAGGGTAGGGATGGATGGGGGGGGTGGGGGAGGGGGAGGGGGGGGGGGGGAGTGCTGAGAGGAAGAGACGCAGTGTGGACGTTATTGATTTCCGTCAGAAGACAACGCCATTTGAATTGTCTCAATTGCGCCTGAGTTTATAAATGTTGTTTGTGTCCAGATGGTTCCGGTATATAACGGATTTGAACGAAGAAAAAGAAGAGTCTACATTGTCTCCATCAATCCAGAAGACAGTCTATGACCGAAACGTTGACGATTTTTTTTTTAAAATTTTATTTTTCTGTTGTGTATCTTCTGAACATTCTCAAAGATAGTTTGCATTGCTGAAACAGGAGATCAGCAGTCAAAAATCCTTTCTATTAGTGTATATCATTGTGTTTTGCAGGACAGAACGGCCGAACGGCCATACACCTGGTTTCAAAACAATGACTGAGGGCGGAAAATGAAGCAAAATGAAAAAAGAGAGGGGTTAGTTGCCGCCAAGGACACAGACAACAAGAGTACAGGACTAGACACAACGCATTTCGAGCTTTTGTGTCTTCTTCAGGTGAAAACACACAATATTAGGACAGTGACAAGAACACTCAGCCTGTACTCTCGTTTGTCTGTGTCCTTGGCGGTAACCCTGCTCTTTTCAAATTTAGCCACACGCCCATTTTTTTCCCCCCAAAAGGTGATTATCCATAGGACTGTTGATTTCCAAGTCCAGCAGTGATGTTCTGGACAGTACAGGTCAGCCAGGTTTTCGTGGCGTCAACTCCTCGCGGGGAAGGAGGGTGAAAGGGAGAAGGAGAAGGGAGCATAGAGAGTGAATGGGGAGGGTGAGGAATGTTTTGCTGTCAGCTCCTCAGACATCCCTGAGGAAAGCTAGAAAGAAGTTGCCCGCTTGTGCTCGTTAAGGAGTACGTTCAGGTCAAGTTTCTATGAGTCACAAGTCTTGTTTTTGCTTTGGGATGTGCTCTTGGTTCAAAACAAACTAAAATCATTCCAACTCCGCGCTGTGCTCGTTTGAAGAACGAAATGCTTTCAACGACTTCAGTCGGTCAGCGAAGATCATCATATCCACGACAACAACAACAACAACAACAACAGTGCTAATGACGATAGCGGGAACAAGGACTTCCGCTGAACATCAGTCAGATTGACCGGCCGGTGATGTGCCGTGTCACCGTGGAAAGTGAACGGGATTCAGTCTGCATCGATTGCCGTGGCGTAGCGCACGTGCCGAGAGCTGCATTGCTTGTGGCACTCACTTGACCCTGTCTGCTGTGTCTAACCCAATCAGTCCCTGCCATGGCTTTCGCCCCTGGGCGGCTAGGGAGAGGCGTGGGGGGTGGGGGGGGGGGGGGGTGGGGGTAGGAAGGGATGAGGATGAGGATGGGGTGGATTCTGTCGTTCTGGTTGCCTGCCCTCTCTCTCTGTCTGTCTGTCTGTCTGTCTGTCTGTCTGTCTCTCTCTCTCTCTCTCTCTCTCTCTCTCTCTCTCTCCTCTCTCTCTCTCTCTCTCTCTCTCAAACATGTAGTGGTTTTCTTTTGAAAGAAAACAAGAATTAGTCATCTACTTCGCTTACCACCTCACATATCAATGCATATCGATAGACGTCTCATGTGTGTAATGACAAGATTTATATTGCCACTTCAGACATCTATAGTCATCATAATCGCGACAGACA